>CAUYQG010128970.1:0-47548 GCA_963574415.1 Tarsius wallacei
TGAGGTGAGTGGATTGCCTGAGCCCGCAGGTTCGAGACCCGCCTGGGCAAGCGAGACCTCATCTCTACAATAAATCAAAAAATTAGCCGGGCGTGGTAGCGCGCGCCTGTAGTTCCAGCTACTCGGAAGGCTGAGGCGGAAGGATCGCTGGAGCACAGCAGGTCAAGGCTACGGTGGCCGGGAGCGGTCACTGCACTCCAGTCTGGGCGACAGAGTGAGACTCCAACTCAAAAAAAAAAAAAAAAAAAAATTACGACACACATCACATATACAGAAAAGCACACTATTCGGATTTTCAAGTTCTTTTTGTCAGTTTTAATAAGTTGCATTTTTTAAAAGAAGTTTGTATATTTTATCTTTTTGTTTTGTTTTTTTTAGTCAGAGTCTCTTTCTGTCGCACAGGCTGAAGTGCAGTGGCACACTCATGGCCACAGCAGCCTTGACCTGCTGGGTTCAGGCAATCCTTCCACCTCAGCCTTCCAAGTAGCTGAAACTACAGGCACACGGCACCATGCCAGGCTACTTTTTTATTTATTTTTTATTGTAGAGACGGGGTCTCACCAAGTTGCCCAGGCTGGTCTCAAAACCCTGAACTCAGGCAATCCTCTCACCTCCACCCCCCAAAGTACTGGGATTACAGGCATGAGTCACTGCACCCGGCCATTTTATCTTTTTTTTTTAATGTCTATAGAACTTGAAGTGATGCCTCCTTTCTTCATACTCGGCATTGGTTCTTTGGGCATTTTCTCAATTTTTTTCTTGATCAGCCTCAACAAAGATATCGAATATTATTGATCTTTTTAATAATTTAATATTATTTCCTTAATTCTTCCTTTATATTTATTATTTCCTTTCTTCTTCCTTTGAGTTTAACTAGATATTCTTGTTCCAACTTCATAAAATGGATGCTTAGTTCATTGATTGTCAGTCTTTCTTCTTTACTAATATGCATTTAAAATTATGATGTCTTCCTCTAGCACAGCTTTACTACATCCCACAAGCAAGTTTTGAATGTAGAATTTTAATTTTCAATCCATTTAAAATATTTTTAATTTCAATTGAGATTTTTTTTTTACCCATGGTCAATTTTACCATAGACAGCATAGAGATATATTTTTAAATTCCTAGATACATAGGAATATATTTTATATTTTTATAATTTATTTCCAGCTTAAATGCATTTAGTCTGAGTACATACTCTAAATTATTTCAATCCTTTCAAATTTACTGAGACTTTCTTTAAGGCTCATTAATACATGTGAATTATTAAATTGGTAAATTATTGCAAATAGCTCATGTGTGGTTGAAAGGAATAAATATCTGCAGTTATTGAGTGTAGTGTTTTAATCTTTATAAAGATTAAATAATTTTTCAAATATTTTATATTCTTCTTAGTTTTTTACCTGCCTTTTCAGGCAGTTAACAGAAGGAAAGATATTTTATAATGCCCCATTATGATTGTAGATTTTCATTTCTTGTTGTAGCTTGCTATGTTTCATTGTATAGGTTTTTTAGAATGACTGCTCTAGGGATTATAATAAATATACTTTTGATCTTTATTATTCATAAATTTTACATTTGTGAATTCACTTAGTCACTAAAATTTATTAGTCACAAAGTCAATACTTGTGTCACTTTTGCAATAATTTGCAGACATGCACTGAATGGTGAAAAGTTTAAGTACCCAATGTGTACATTTCTAGTTGAAGCTGAATAAGATGATCTATACCTTATTTCAACTTTCATAATGCAACCAAGTGTCTTTTTCATGCTTCATTTAGTGCCATATTTTCCACATTTTTATGCTTTTTTGGTAGATTCAATGTTTGAAATGTCCCCCAAGTAGAGTCCTAAAGTGCTGTCTAGTGTCCTTAACTACAAAAAAAACTGTTGCGCCTTACAGAGAAAATATGTGTGTTAGATAAGCCTTGTTCAGGAACAAGTTAGAGTGCTGTTGGTTTTAAGTTCAATGTTAATGAATCAACAATATCTATTAAATAAGGTGCTTTAAACAGAAGCACACGTAAAACACGGTTATGTATTGATCAGTTGATGAAAATGGTGTGGTCAAAAGTTCACAGGAATCTAACTCTAGAAGCAACAGTTCAATATTTGCTAACCTAATGTTCACAAATATTTTATAGAACATAACTGCTATAAATAACAAGGAACAACTGTACTTAACTTTTCACATTCTACTTAGAATTAATACTTATCACTTTATGTGGTATATAAAACTGCCACCATAAAGATCCCTTTACCCCCCCATTCTGTAATTATCATAGGTAGTATACCTTCATATATTGAAATTTCTACTAGACAATGTTACAATTTTTACTTTCAACAATCATGCATATCTTATCCTAAAAACTTAAATGGAGGAGATAGTCTATTATATTTGCCAAAACAGCATTTCTGTTTCTCTTCCTTTAACCCCGAATTTCCAATTTTCCTCTAGTATTATTTATTTTCCACCTGAGAAACTTATTTTTGCACATCTTTCAGTGCAGTTATGTTGGCAATGAATTATCTTCATTTTCCTTCACCCAAGAATGTTCTTTTTAAATTTTTATTCTGAAAAATATTTTTAATGGATATAAAATTCTGGGTCTTTGAGCACTATAAAAATATTGTTCCACTGCCTTATGGCTTTCATGTTTCCAATGAGAAATGTACGACCATTCAACTTGTTCTATATATAATGTCTGTTTTTCTCTCGCTGTGTTTACAATTTTTCCTTTGTCTTTGGTTTTCAGCAGTGTGATGATGATGTGTTTGTGTGTAGATTTCTCTGATTTTATTCTGGGTAAGTTTTGTTGACATTCTTAAACCTGCATTTACATATTTTACCAAACTTGGGAAGTTGTCAGTAGTTTTTTAAAAATATAGTTTATTCACATTTCTTACTTTCTTCGTTAGAAACTCCAGTGACATAAATGTTAGATCCTTTGATATTGTCTCATGGGTAATTTTATTTCAATCTTTTTCTCCTCTATTTTTCAGACTGAGTATTCTTTATCTGTCTTCAAGTTCATTGACTCTTTCTTCTGTAATCTTCATTCTGTTACTTTTTTCTGTAATTTTCATTCTGTTAATTCTTTATTTTCATTATATATATATTTGGGATATATATAATTAGAATTAATACTAATAATACTAATTAATACTATACATTCCAAATACTTTTTTTAAATTTCCATTTGGTTATTTTTGTTTTATAGCTCTACGTCTTTACTGAAACTTTTTGTTTGTTTCAAGAGCACTCACTCTTACTTATTGGAACATGGATTCACAGCAGCTTTAAAGACTTTGTTGAATAATTCTGACATTGGAATCATCTTGGAGTGTATATCTGTTGATTGTCTTTTCCCTTGCATTGTGTTTTAGTTTTTCTGGTATTTTTTTATGTTGAATAATTGTAAGTTGTATCCTGGAAATCTTGAATATTATATTAAGAGACTCTCAGTCCTGTTTAAATCCTATGGGAATATTTGTTTGCTTGTTTATGTTTAGGTGGCAATAGACCCAGTAAGGATCAGGCCACAAGTTCTGACCCACATTCTGTAGGCTGTGGTTTCAATGTCAGTTCAGTTTTCAAATTCTTTGCAGCACTTTTCAGACATATTCTGTGTGTGTGTCACCCACGAGTTGATTGGAGATTTGCATGGTGGTCTACTCTTATAGTTCAGTTCTCAAAATCATTGTCATTCTGTTTAAAATCAGACCCACACATGGGTGGCTTAGTGATTGAGCCTGTGGGTTCGTCCACAACTTCATGGGATCATTTTCTCTAGCTTCCCTCTCTCCCAAGGGCCCGTTTCCTGTCCTCTGGCTAGAAAAATCCAGGGTTTTCATCTCCTAAAGTGCCGTGTGCTTCCCACTATTGGATGCACCACAGTGGCCAAGTGGTTTGAGAATAGAGAGAGAAAAAAACCATGGGTATCTCCCTCATTCCTCACACAGCAGTTATAGCCAGAGAGAAGGATTTCTGTTCCTCAGAATTTTAGGTGCCTGCCTAGCCACTGCTTCCATCATTGTTACTGGGGACTTTCAGGACTGGGGAGAAAAAAATACAGAAAATTTTTTCTGCTCTCTGTCTAATAAGGGCTTATCTTCCTACTCCTCTGACCATAAAGAGCTTAGCTTGAAGCTCTTTCTTTTAACATCCAGTGAGCTGTTCTAGGATTCTGGTGCCCTTGAGCTAACACCAGAATACACAGAAAGAGAAAAAACAGGGAACTCACCGCCATATCAGTTATACTTCAAGTTCAGATTTTCTTCCCCAATCTTCCTGATCTCATTTATTTTTCAGTCCTCAGATAGTTGCCCCATGTATTCTGTTCAAGGTTTTTAGTTGCATTCAGGGGAAGCAGCAGAATGGAGTGTGCTTACTCTATCTTAATAGAAACTGGAAGCAGTTTGTATATTTTTAATTTTATAAATTATTAAAGTATATATTTATATAATATATTATATATATAATTATACATATATAATATATTAACTGCTATATATATTTCCCTACTGATAAATATTTAGTTTGTTTCCAGATTTTTACTGTTACATGTACTGTTATCACAAATACCCTTATACATGTTTTCTTATGTCCAGGTGAGAGTTTCTCTAGAACATATACATAGAAGAGCCAGTGTTGAGTAAAAAGATATATGCTATATATTATCAAATTTCTCTCTAAAGGAGTTGTGTCAATTAACACTTTTTCTGGAAATGGTTTAATAGTCTCAATTCCTTTCCCACATCCTCACAAGCAAATAGTGTTTTCAGATTTTTGAAAAGTATTTTCCACCATGATGAATGTGAAATGATGTCTTGTAAATGTTTTACTTTTTACTTCCCTTTGAAATTCTTTTCTGGCTTCACAAGTGCATATACACTAGAAAAGTAACATATGCTAATATAGAAAATTGGTGTAGAGAAATATGAAGATTATTTTTAAAATTCAATACATCAAATTAATATCAGCTATTATCTTAGAGAAGGACAACAGGTGGTTAGAACTGAGCAGGTAATCAAAAGGGATTTAATTTTTCACATTAACAATATATTTGTGCATTTCTTATAATTAAACATTAACTTAAAATAAATCATGAGCCTTTTGTTGGGATATTTCTTTCCATTTTATATGTTGTTATATTATAACATAGGTATTAGTAGACTAGATTCGCAATTCAAAATCTTGATTTTTTTTACTAATTATAGCATAAGGATTTCTTCATTTAAAATGGCTCAGCCTGTAATCCCGCGCCTTGGGAGGCTGAGGTGAGTGGATTGCCTGAGCCCGCGGGTTCGAGACCCGCCTGGGCAGGCGAAACCTCATCTCTACAATAAATCAAAAAAATTAGCCGGGCGTGGTAGCGCACGCCTCTAGTTCCGGCTACTCGGAAGGCTGAGGCGGAAGGATCGCCGGAGCCCAGCAGGTCGAGGGTACGGTGGCCGGAAGCGGCCACTGCACTCCGGTCTGGGCGACGGAGTGAGACGCCAACTCAAAAAAAAAAAAAAAAAAAAAAAAGTACTAACGTCATTTTTCAATATTTGAATTCTTGAAAATATAGTACTTAAATTCATATGGAAGCAAAACAGAATCCTAATAGCTAAAGCAATCCTAACCATGAAGAATGAGTCCAGAGATATCACATTCAAACATTACTATAAGGCTACAGTAATCAAAACAGCTTGCTACTGGTACAAAATAGACACACAGATCAATGAAGCAGAGTAGAGAACACAGAAATAAAACTACTGACCTAAAATCAACTCCTCTTTTACAAAGTCAACAAAAATAATCATTGGGGAAAGGATATTCATTCAACAAATGGTGCTGGGAAAACTGGCTAACAACGTGCAGAAGAATGAAACTGGACCCCTATCTCTTAATCTATACAAAAATTAACTTAAGATGGATCAGTGGCTTAAATGTTAAGGCTCCAAACTACAAAAATCCTCAAAGAAAGCCTAGATAACACTGTCTTGGACATTGACCTAGGCAATAAATCCATGACAGGGTCCTCCAAAGCAAATGTAGCAAAACCAAAATTGACAAGTGGAACTTAATTAAACTGAAAAGCTTCTCCACAATAAAAGAAATCATCAACAGAGTAAACAGAAAACCTACAGAATAAGAAAAAATATTTTCAAACTATGCATCTGATAAAGGCCTAATATCCAGGGTCTATAAGGAACTCGAATGGACATAAAGAAAAATAAATATCTCCATTTTAAAGAGACACTTCTTAAAGGAAGACATATGAGTGACCCACAAACAAGAAAAAAATGCTCAACATCACTAATCATCATTGAAGTATAACTACAATGACACCAGTCAGAATGGCTATTTTTAAAAAGTCAAAAAACAACAGTTATTGGCAAATTTGCAAAGAAAGTGAAATGATCATACACTGTTTTTTGGAAACACAAATTAGTTTAGATTCTGGAAGGCTGTTTAAACATTTCTCAAAGAACTAAAAATTAGATTCAGCAACCCCATTATTTGGCAAATACCCAATAAAGCATAAATTGTTCTACCAAAAAGACACCTGCACTTGAGTGTTGATCACAACACTATTTGCTGTAGCAAAAACACGGAACCAACCTTAGTGTACATCAACCGTGGACTAGACAAAGAAAATGCAGTACATATACACCCTGGAATACTATATAGTCATAGAACAGAATGAAATAGTGTCCTTTGCAGCAACATGGATGTAGGGAGAGACCATCATTCTAAGTAAATTATCACAGAAACAGAAAACTTTATTACATATTTTTTCACTAAATAACAGGTACACATGGGTATAATGATGGGAACAACAGAAACTGGGGACTCCCAATGCAGGGAGGAATGGAGGGAGGGATGGGTTAAGGGTTGAAAAATCACCAATGGGATACCAAACTCACCACCTGGGTAATGGGCTCAATAGAAGTCCAGACTTTATTATCACTAATATATCTATATAACAAACCTGCCCATATACTTCTTGAATCTAACATTATAAATAATTAAATAAATAAGAAAATAAGATGAAACTCATAAATCAAAACAAAAGAAAACTATTCTCTACATTATATTTCTCTTTAGAAATGACTGGTTTCCCTAGGCTGCCAAGCCTCCCCCCCCCCATTTCTGCTGTACTTCCCTATTCCACAATAAAACAAATAATAATTTACAACTACAAATGTAAAGACATCAAGAAATTCCTCATTGTACTTTATGAATCTATATATTCTCCTAGTCTTTTCTCCTAACTTCTCGGGAGCTACTTCCTGTATCCATCCATGGGCTTGTCTGCTAAGGAACATGCCTTAGCCTAGGTAAGTAAGGCACATGTGACAATAGTCTTTTATCATTTAACTTCCCTGCATTGTGCTAGGCATTTGGGGCAACAAACTTGGGGTTGATGCTATTCAAAATAGTATCAGAATTGTCGGCATAATTAAAGAACTGTCTGTCTTATAGCATATAAGTACCTTATGATATGTAGAAAGGCACAGTTATTATTGCATATTTCACTTGATCAACTTTTAGAACTGTGCCATTGACCAGACTAACTCATTGCACTGCCAAGCTCTGTTATACATACTTAAAACAAAGTTCTCATATGATCTACTGTATTCAGGTGATAGTTACACTAAATGTCCAAATTTCACCAATATGTTTCTGTGTAACAAAACTACGCTTTTACTCCCTAAATTTATACAAATTTTTAAAAGTTCTAGATCTTTTGCCTCTTATGTATAACAAGTTCTATTTTTCTTTACCTTAGATTGGAGTCCTTGCTTTACTCAATATTCAGTCTGAGATCATGTTAATAGCGGTATATTTCGTTTGAGAAAGCCCCCTATATTTTAAATATTAACCATAATAACAATAGAATATAATAAGTCCTGTAATTAATTCATTTTAGGAATAAAAAACTAAGATATAGGGAAGTTGATAATCAAACCAAGGTCATATACTAGATCTGTGACAAGGTTGGAATTTTGACCAACTGTGGCAGGCTCCAGAATATGATTTCTTTTTCACTCGACTTATAACCCTCAGTGTGATACCAAGTAAATTTCCCCCCCAACACATTAAGTCCAAAATAGCCTTTGTTATTAAAATAGCCTTTATTAAATTTTTATTAATACTAAAAGTACCAGTAACTAATTTTAATAAGGCATTTAGATTCATTGGGAAATTAACTTGTCATACTGTCTAAATCATTTGTTTATGTTTAGAAATGTGTTTTTTTTTCCTTTGAATATTTTCTGAGAAGAAAGCTTTTTTGAATGGGAAAATAATCTAATCATCTTACACTATTTTACTATGCAAATATTTTTGTCTTCTTCATTTATATCTGCAGTGCCTGGACAGTGTCTGGCACATACAAGGCACCAATAAATATTTGATAAATGAGTAATTTAATTATTCATGTCAGCAGGAACTCTTACTATTTCTAGTATAATATAATTATAGATGCAGCTTTCAACTGGCCTCTTCTGTTTTGAATTCATATACTAACTTTGGCTACCTAGGTATAAAACTTTGCATTGTTTATGAATTGCTCTATCTTTGGGTCATAATGTATTACTATAACCTATAGATAAAGTATTTATTTCTGTTTTTTTTTTTGAGTTGGAGTCTCACTCTGTTCCCCAGACTGGAGTGCAGTGGCCTCTCCCGGCCACCACAGCCTCGACCTGCTGGGCTCTGGCAGTCCTTCCGCCTCAGCCTTCCAAGTAGCTGGAACTACAGGCGTGTGCTACCACACCTGCCTAATTTTTTTTTTTTTTGATTTATTGTAGAGATGAGGTCTCGTCAAGTTGCCCAGGCGGGTCTCGAACCCGCGGGCTCAGGCAATCCACTCACCTCGGCCTCCCAAACAGCTGGGATTACAGACTGAGCCACCGAGCCCGGCCAAGTATTTATTTCTACTTTGGGGAATACAAATATATATTTGTCAAACAATTTGAAATGTCATCCAAATCAGAGAAAGCTTGCTCACCAAGATGCTCTCTACCCTTTTTCTAGACTGCAGGCTGTCTGTCTTTCAATCAATTTTTTTGAGTTAGATTCAAGCAACCGAGTTTAATCACTTGCACATATAACTTTCATTTCTTGGCTCCATCCCTTTACTATGTGACCCTGATTTTGCTGAAATCCTAAAGGTTGAAATAATGGCAGCTTCACTTGTTTTATAAATCTGCTGTGGGAATAAAAGCAAGTCAAAACCAACTGTAAATTGTAAAATGGATTGAAAATGCAATTATGTGACAGCAAGCCCAGTGGGATAGAAATTAGATGAACTGGATTTGAATTACAGATTTGCCACTTTATAGATTATTTTGCCTATCTTGGTTTATTTTCTATATTTAAAGAAGATAGATTGTGAAGTTAAATAGTAAAATGCATCTGAAGTGTTCTTAAAGAGTCCTGCAAATTTTTAACAGAGCTGAAATTACACTTAGTCATATGATGTAACTTGATTTACTTCCTCTATGTGTGAGTATTCAAACAGGCAGTGCTTTATATCAAGCAAGATAGCAAAACAAAGAAACAAAAATTCCTATTATGTACAGAGTAAGATATAGAATTTGATTCTTCAATATATTTAGAAACTATGGTAAATATTTTACACTACTATTAAAACACTGTACTACAAAATAGAGAGAGGAGTTTCTTCATGTTGAATAGATTTCAGAAAAATATTATGTTCACCACCACAAAGGGTGATGTTACTTTCTATTCTTTTCATCTGCCAAAGAGAATTATTTTGTTTTATCAAAATGTTACTAAAAAACTATTACCTTCTAGTGTTTGAGAAAATTAAAACATAACAGGCTCTGAAAATGTCATGTATTGAGTATTAAAGTGCAGTTATTATGCTCTATTACTCAGCTTATCACATGTTCCAATAGCAAATGAGGGGGATATCTAAACTTAGTAAAAGAAGAACAGTACACAAAGATAACTTTTCAGAAAATTTTGAATATTGTGCTTACCTACAAGCAGGATTTCAGTTTGAGAAATAAACTGAAGGGATGGCAGAGAATAATACAATTGTTAAGGAATATGACTCTTCCAGCACCAATCGGAAACATACTAGAATCAAAATAAAACAAAAACAGAAAAACAGCAAGGATTTCCTCCACGAGCCCATAGTTGCAGACATCGAGAGAAAAGGCAGCGTAGCAGGATTGGGAACCACAGCACTTGGGCCACTTCTTCATTTAACCTATTTATACATTCAGGGCTTCTTTAGGACCAATCCTATCTACAGTTTTTGCATTTGATGATGGAGCATTGCTGTGCACACTCAGCTCTATGGCTCAGTGGGTCAGATAACATCCAGTTTATGAATGGGGAGATCAGGTGTTATTGTAAATTGATAGCTCATAGTTAAGTGTTTGGTGTCTACCAAAACCCAGTAGCAGACCAAGAACTGTCTCTTAAAAGGAGAATAGTTATCTCCACATAATGGCAGAAACTTGCTCCAAAATCCTAAAAATCTCTTTTGTGTTTCACCTATGGAGTCCTGACAAAGGCTTCACAGAGCATCTCCATCTGCCACTGACATGTCAAACACCATTGGATCTTTTGCAGAGTAGTTTAGACCAGCTTCAGAGCCTTCTCTTGTTATATTATAGACTCACCTAAAAAAATTAATACCATTAAAAAACACAAAAATAAAAACCAAGCTGCTTTTTGGGGCACTTTTTACATGGACTAGAGTAAATGAGGAATATACTGCCTCAAAATCCAAAGGTACCTTCTAGGTGTTTTGCCTTTTTTCTTGGTCATAGGACACAAAAACTTATTATTTACCTTAGAAGCAATATTTTGACATTCCTAACACCACTAAATCCATAGAAATTTCACTGAGATGAAAGGTCTCTGAATTGTAGTCAGATTTATTATTTGCATTCTGACATGCAAATGTCTTACCAATAAGCATAATGTCATAAATGTAATTGACATGTGTGATAGCTTATATAAGAAAGAGGCAATCAAGTACCCTGTAAATTGAATTATGATATAGGGCTGGAAATTTAATATACTCACTAGGAAGGACAGTGAAGGTGTATTGCTGGCCTTACCAGCTGAAAGCAAACTGCTTCTGGTAAGCCTCATGGACAGGAATGGAGAAAGAGGCATTTGTCAGAGCAATAGCTGCATACCACATACCAGGGTATGTGATAATTTGCTCAAGCAATGAAACCATATCAGGTACAGCAGCTGCAATCGGAATCATGATTTAGTTAAATTTATAAATAGCCACTGTCATTCTCTAAGATGCATCTGCATTCTGCATAGGCCAAATCAAAGAGTTGAATGAGTATGTGCTGTTAATCACTATCTCTGCAACAAGTCCCTAATGGTATAACTAATCCCTGTGATTCCTCCAGGAATGCAACATTTATTTTGATTTACTATTTTCTTAGGTAGAGGAAGTTCTAATGGCTTCCTCTTACCTTTTGCATCATAATAGCCTTCACTTCACAGCACAAGGAATCAATGTGGGATTATGTCAGCTGCTAAGTATGTCTATTTTAATTATGCATTCTGCAACTGTGGAAATAACCATAGGATGAATGGAAACCCACTGTGAGATGGGCTGGAGCCAAATCTCCACTAGTCACCTGGCTATCATAAGCTCCTACTCTGACCAGTGGGCCACAGTGACATTTTCAGTCTCCTGAAACCAGTGTTAGTTCAGAATTAGTGTCCAGAAGTCTCTCAAAGTTCTGAGTATTCAAATTATTAGAGTTTTTACTAAATTCCTTAGTTGCAAAATGGAATGCACAATTTCTGCTTGGTGGATTCATATGAATTATTTGGTCTGGTCCAACTTTATGTTCCTTCCACCATTGCCCTATAAAAATAATATCCATTATCAAACATATCCCCTTGATTTCTGCTTGTAAAAATTATAAGGCTGAAGTCATTCTTTTGAAGTGAAATATACCTCTTTATAGGTAATATTTTGTACCATATCTTTAAAGTCCTGCTGGGATTCAAGTCTAGTTTTATGTCTGGAAGCAAAGAGAGTGGTTGGAGAAGAATCAACCCTGTCTTATATGGTCACTGCCTCAAGGGAGGCAATTACTATTTCCTCAGGCAATGCAGAGTTAATTCCCTCAGATGAAGGCGGAAATACTTATTCCAGTGTGAGTGGGCAGGCTGCTACCACTGGGTTTGAGGAGATGATTTTTATTGATGGTGCACGGAATTTGATTCTTTGAGCACCTATGAAAGGCATCCCAGAATCAAAATACAGACAAAATAGAAAATTAACTTTGATAATTTAATTTATATTTATATCATTACAAGCAATAGTCTTTTTATGAACGAAGACCAGAAGGAGTAGCATCCTAGAAAATGTTGGTATGCTTCAACAAATTTAGCCTGTAATCCCAGCACTTTGGGAGTCCAAGGCAAGTGGATTGCCTGAGCCTGCGGGTTCGAGACCAGCCTCAGCAACTTAACGAGACCTGGTCTCTACAATAAATAAAAAATTAGCCAGGCGTGGTAGCATGCACCTGTAGTTCAAGCTACTTAGAAGACTGAGGTGGAAGGATAGCTGGAGCCGAGCAGGTTGACGCTGGGGTGGCTGTGGGCATGCATCCACTGCACTCCAGCCTGGGCGACGGAGTGAGACTCCAACTCAAAAAAAAAAAGTGTGCGTATTTCATTTAATATTTTTTATTTCTATAAGTGTCACTAGGTTTATTGTGCTAACATATCTAATACTTTACTGAAAATGTATTTCAGGTTTTAGAAAAGTAGCTTTGTCAATTTATCTTTGGTAGACACATTTTTAGCATTACATATAATGCTAAAATAATATTTAATGTCTGTAATATTTCAAAATAAAATAATATGGCTTATTGGTATAAAAGTAACTTTGCATAAACATTCTACTTTGTTCCAATTTTACAACCTAATAACTTAGTACTTACGATATTTTGTATGTTTGTAGCTGTTGGGATCCAACTGATCAACATTTCTCAAATATTTTACTGTTAGCCTATCACTATCTTTTTTCTCTAATTGTAAATAGTTTGAATAAAGGACTAATGTACAGTGAGTCTTTGGAATAACTATACCTTGTCTCAATCATGATTTCAGTACCTCTAGCTCTTTGGTTTTACATTACCGAATTTCTCTAGGCCTAAATTTTCTTGATCACAGAGTGGTCCTAATTTTACCTATATAATTTAGTTGTATTGAGGGTTATATAATAAGAAATATGCTAAAAGATAATAATAAATGTTCAATTAATAGCTCTTATTATTGTTATTGTTTTGTTCCTAAGATTCTTGGTCTTATGCTTCTGGTTTTTAATTTTTTACATATTATTCCTTTAATTTTGTGTCTTTTTATGTGTGTCATATTTCTCAATTGAATTTTATGTACACTTATTTTAAAGTAATGTAGATTATCTATTACTGAATAGCCACAAATATCTATAAAGTATATTTGAAACTATTTTTCCTTTATTATTAAAAGTTATATGTATAAACTCCAACCTCATATATTAGGATAATATATCTAGCATTATTACTTGTACCTATTATTCTCAATTTTGTATGTAACTTGTTCTAGCTTTCTAACTTAAAATTTTGACAAAATAGTTCCTCAATGATTAATTGATGCTTTGATAATAATTTTTTACTTGCACTATTTCTTAAGTTATTAACTATTATTATTTAGAAAACTCTAAGTCATTTCATTGTTCATTATCTGTTCATTTCTATGTTTATCCAGTCACTACTTCTTCAAATTGACTTATAATTTGGTTGTCCAAGGTCAGCTTGAGAGTATGTTGATTTATTTAATTTAATTTATTTTGTGTTTGTGTTTGTGCATGCAAGACTATTGTTGGGGTAAAATTTCTGACTCTCTGCATTCTTGAGAATACTTTCTGATTACCTTGCATATGAGGGGAAAATGTAGAATAAAATTTTGAGCTTTAATTTTTCCCCACAGGTTCTAATTGCTTTTAATATTTGAAAGCTCAGATCAATAGTTTTTTGAAGAAAACAATTGGTGATTCCTACAGAATTTTATTTTTTATAAAATCTTTGCAAGTTAGTTATTATTTTTATTAAGTATTTTTCATAGTAATTTTTTAATTAGTAAATTTCTAAATTTTATTAAAGTTGCTAAATTATCTAATTGAACTCAGTATTGCTTCTTTTCTATCTAATCTAATCCTTTTCCCAGGAATCCTGTTAGATAAGTAGCTCATGTCATTGTCTCCATGATTCATCTTTTTCTCATTTACCTCTGGCTTTACCATTTTAGTTCTGCCTGGATTTTTGAAGTTTTCTTCTACTTTACCAATTCCATTTTCATAATATTCTAACCACTCCTTACATCATTTTTAATTTTACTTTTTTAAGTATCATATTTCCATGTTCTTCAACTTTCCTCATCTCAAAATATTTCTTCTCAGGGATTACTTAATTCTGGAAATACAGATACAATATTCACTTGAGTCTTCTGAGAATAAAATCAGAAATGTTCTTCTGTTTTTAAACCTTTTAGGGGAGTATAATATATGCTAAGAAAATGCACAAATTGTAAAAACAGATCCCAGAGTATTATTGAACAAATGAGCACATTTTTGTAGAAATAGAACATTAACCAGTGATCTCCTTTCTTTGTATTGCTTCCTTCACACAGTAGATTGCTCTCTAGAATTCCATTTAATAAGTTTTGCCTGTTATTGTTTTTGTTTATTTTTGATAGAATAATGCAATATGTGTTATTGTTTGTGACTTTTTTTTCTCTTGCTTCATTCACCCATGCTTGTAAGAGTCATCCATATATCTGCATATGGTTGCAGTTGGTCCATTTTCATGGCTGTATAATGCTATATTTTGTGAATATAACACTTTGTTTATTCACCTTTCTGTTGTTAGAAATTTGGATTTTCTCCAATTTTAGCCTACAAGTGGGACCAAAATAACAAAAACAAAAACAAAATCAAAAACAAAAAGTAAAGGAATTATTTTATCAACTGCAGGCCCCTTGTAGTATGGGCTTTCCCAACTAAGTTTGTGTTCTAGTAACCCACCAACATCAGTGTTCCGGCTAGTGTTGTTGTGAGAGGCTGCTTTCAGCTTCACTAAATTTTATTTAAAGATTATTTTAATGCATCTGCCCATTGCATGATGGGTGATATACTAGCATGTCTGTTCACAGAGAACTGAGTGTTCAGCAGCTTTTGCAAAAAAAGCATGACCCCCATGTCCCACCCTCCCTATTCATCTGATCTTGCCCCAGTGACATTTTTTGTTTTCCTAGATGAAAAAATTCTCAAAGGGAAACGTTTTACTGACTTGGAAAAAAAAAAAAAGTCAGAAGTACTAAAAGGCATCAAAATTGATGAGTTCAAAAACTGTTTTGAGCAGTGGAAAAAGTATCTCAATAGGTGTATTTCATCAAATGAAGAGTCCTTTGAAGGTGACTGAAGTTTAAACATGAAAAAAGTAAATAATCAATTTTTTAATAAATAAATTTGGATTTTGGGGGGTCCCTTTTCATATTTCAACAAATGCTATTATAAATGTATACACATTTCTTTTAGGTATACACCTTGGAATGAAAACATTAAATGATAAGTCACAGAAGTGTTACTTTAGTAGATAATGATAAATGATTTTCCAACACAGCTATGGAAGTTTGCATGACTATCAGGAGTTTTAGGTACATAAAGGTGCATAACAAACTAATGAAAATTTAGTGCCCCAAACCAAAAACTATTTGATTATACCTTATGGATTATCTGGGTTTAAGAATTAAATATTTGAAGAAAATAATTGTGAGAAACTTTGTACTCTTGGGTAGGCAATAGTTTTGGATTAGAGACTTTTTACTTCTTATTTAGGTAGGATTTAGTTTGCCATAGTAAAAAATGATGATCTAATGCTCAAGAGTCAAAAGGCCTAGTAATCATAATTTTTTTTAAAATCTAAGAATTTTTAAAAGTTATTTTATCAAAGAATTTACAGTCTGAAATTGAGTGTTACATGTTAAAAGTATCTAAAAGCATAAAGTTTCTAGACATTCTATTATAAAATTATATGCACAAAAATGCAGGTGGGGGAATGAAGGTTTCTCTCTGGATGATCAAAAAATCCAGACATGGTCTGGAAATTTATAATGAGCAAGAAAATATCAAGAGACATTGTTTTCTAAGCAAGGAATTTCTAGTTTGTGGCACATTTTTACATCAAAAAGTTGTTTCGATGCACACACAAAAAAGTTAAGAGAAACCATAAAGTATTCAAAAGTAGAGAGCTGGTAAGAACATAGAGGTTTTTATAACATAGTAAGTGGATAAATTTAATTATGTGAGCAATGGAGAGTTGATCTAAATACGGTATACCTATGATTTGGTTTTGGAAAAGATATTCTAGCAACTGTGGTAAGTGCAAATAGAGTCAAGGAGAATCCTTGAGAGACAAATGCAATTTCTATGTGGAATTATTAATGTCTCAATTGGGGAAAGTCTTTTGAAGAAGATATAAACAATATTAAAAAGGTAAAATCAACTACACCTGTTTTAAAATGGAATGATGGATAATGAGAAGTAAAACAATCCTTCTAATTCTGTGGTTGGTGTCTGAATAAATGGCAAAATCACTGAGATTAAAGTATATAGAAAAATCCAATTATGGCATTATTTTCAATGCCTTAACATGTTTATAAAATAAGAAAACACACAAGTGAAATAAATCTGAGCATAATAAAAACTTTGCTTAAAGGGAGTATTGATGGACCTGTAAAATCGGCATCATTTATTTGTAAAATAAAGTCCACATACACACTACTCACACACAGCATGCTATTGCTCTTGCAAGAGTAAAAGAAAGCTCCTACAGGTATATATTCTCATATAGTAAATGCAGTAATTTTTGCTGGAAAACAGTAATAGACATTATAGGAGTCAGAGGACATTGAGAGTGGGAAATCACTTGTTAGAAGGTACTTTTGGCCAGGCGTGGTGACTTAAACCTGTAATCCAAGCACTTTGGGTTCAAGACCAGCCTGGGCAACTTGGCAAGATCTCGTCTCTATAATGAATCAAAAAGTTACCGGACATGGGGGCTACTTCCAGCTACTCGGAAGGCTGAGGCGGAAGGATAGCCTGAGCCCAGCAGGTTGAGACAGGGTTGGCCATGAACAGCATGCCACTGCACTACAGTCTGGGTGACAGAGTGAGACTTTGTCTCAAAAAAATAAAAATAAAAATAAAAAAGCAAATAAATAAAAGCTACTGTCACTGAAATGGGATGGGAATCTCATTAATTATAAAGAAAAATTCTACTTATGCTACCAGAAAATGGACAAGCAGACTCAACATTCTTACATCAATAAATGCTAGGCCACCAGCTTATTCTCAAATTCCATATAGAATGAAGAAAAGATGATAGGTGTGTGTATAAAATAAAATATGTATTAGGGTTCTTCAGAAAAGTAAAACCAATTATAGATAGATGATAGATAGATAGATAGATAGATAGATAGATAGATAGATAGAATTATTATAAAGAATTAACTCAGATGATAATAGAGGCTGAGAAGTCCTGAGATCTTCAGTCAGCAAGATAAAGATTCGTGAGGAGTCAATGGTAGAATTCCAGTCTAAGTTTGAAGGCATGAGAAGTAGGAGAGCTAATGATGTAAGTTCAAGTTTGAAAACTGGAAGAGTGGAAGGGACAATAATTTTGTTTGAGTTTGAAAGCAGAAAAGGGCTGATGCTCCAGCTGAAGTTATTAGGCAAAAGCAGTTCCTTCTTACTCACAGAAGGATCAGTTCTATTTTATACTTTTTGTTTATTCAGGTCTTCAGTTGATTGAATGATGGCCACACACATTAGGAAAATCAATTTGCTTTACTCAGTTTACCAATGCAAATGTTAATCTTATCCACAATCATCCTCATAGACATCATAGACAAATCTGGAGTAATATTGGATCAAATATCTGTACATCCCATGTTTCACTCAAATTGACATATAAAACAATTACAAACAATCACACTTAGTATTTATTAATGTGAGAAGAATATTGAGCCTGTAGTCCTATATTTACCAGAATATATTTAGAAACACAATATTTATCATCCCACATTCTAAAAGATAATTTTCCTCTCCAAAAAAAAAAAAAATGAAAACAAGACTATCTAAGTCTAGATTCAGAATATAAAGTTAGACGAGTATTTAAATTTTGTACATAAGTTTGTGCATATTACAGGACCTGGTAAGGTGAATTTGGTTTTGCACCTGCTGGTTTTGGAAACGGTTGCATACACAAGATATTTTTCTTGCCAATTTGCATGTGTTTGCTGTTTTATGCCAGCAATCTTTTGCCAAGATGTTGTGTTAAGCTATCTTCTATTTTTGCCAGAAAACATAGAACCATAGTGGGGTGTCCTTAATGATTGGAAAGGGATCCAATTAATCACAAACATATGACAGCTGGAAGTTCATATCCTCAGGAGTGAAGTCGCAATTACAAAAACAAATTTAAAAACACCAACAAAACTTTTATCCAATGAGTTGCTTTGACTGAGAGTCTCAAGTTTCATAATCCGTTATAAATAAAATCTGATAGATCAAAAGATTCTGAGTAATTATCTTTTACAGAATGCTTAAGAGTTTTACTTAAAAAATACGTTGAATCATGAGAAAAGTGACTTTAGACCAAATATTGAATTTTGAGTTTCAATTAAAAATATAACTTGTATAGTGGTCTTACTCCATATGTTGGGAGTGATCAGCACTGTCATGAAATAGGACATTCCTTCCCAGAACTTTCAGAGTAGTTTTTAGTCTGTCAGTCAACTGGTCAAATATATTTCACTTCCCAAGTTTCAACTTAGAAAACATTGTTCTATACACATGTACAAAGCTCCATCTATATGTGTTATCCTAGCTTCTCCCAATACATAGGAATATTTATGAAAACTGTAATTTGGACTGATGAAGTGTGTGCAGAAGAGGAGAAAAGGTCATTCTAACATAAAATATTAGGATATGTCAGTAATTGGAGGGCTAATGAGGTAAAGGTTTAGGATGAATGAAGAAAACAGAGTATGTTCTTCATAATTTATTTGAGGATTACCATGTGGCATGTTCGCAATAAAACTTCCTCATCTCTAAAAATGTGTGATAGTCCCCAGAAACTGTTCCAATGTATACAGTATTTTTTACTAGAGAAGACTTTCCAAATGTAAAAAAATTATAAAATAATGCATTTAATTAAACAGATACCACTATCCCAAGCATCTAGAAATATTTATTCAGCACCAGAATAGTAACAGGTATGTTTTCAGATGGTGGAAATTTAAAAAAAAGTAGCTGTCTTTTTGTAATTTAACACTGTGACACAGAATATTAATAGCAAACCTCATCCAGAATATTTAGATAAAAGAAATAGATTTATAAATTTAAATAGAAGAGAAAATTATTATAAATGTAATTTAATATATTTTGAAATATGTTGGATAGAGTACATCAAAATCTGCATTATATAAAAAAATTTTATGTATATTATTATGTAAAAATGTATTGTAAATTACTCTTATATTTACATTGCCTGTAAACATAATGCTTTAAGAAAAGAACAATTTTTGAGAAAATATCTAATTCTGAATATGGTCTGGGAAAATTAACAATAAGATGAGGCTAGTTAATTTTTTTTTTTTTTACATCTGCTTTTGCAAATAAGAGGTCATCTAGGAAATAGTTTGGCATGAAGTTTTATGGATGTAAGGTTTATATATACTTTAAACTTTGTAAACTGCATACATCATAAGTATTTAATTTAATGAGTTTTAACCACCACCCAAACAAGAAAATTAATGTTTTCATTAATATAGAAAGTTTCCTTGTGTTTCTTTCAAGAAAAATTCTAAACCTCCATACTCCAAGAAGGCAATAATGTCTTAATTTCAAAAAGTCGTATATTAGATTTTTCTAATAGAACATGTATAAAATAAAAATTTTTATGATATACCTCTTTGTGTTTAGCTTCTTACATTCAATGTGCTTCTGATTTTCAGCCATATTTTGCATGCATCAGCAATTTATTTCTGTCTGTTGCTAAGAAGTACACTGTTGAATAAATATGACACATTTTGTTTGTCCACCATCCTTTGATAATTCTTTTTTTCTTATTTTAGGTTGTTATCAATAAAGTTGCTGTGAACATTTTTCTGCAAGTTTTTCTATGGGCATACATGTTACATGACTAGTGATGGTGATAATTTTTTTAATTTCCTTTGTTTTGCCTTTTTTGTGTCAGTGCCTATTTGAAGCTTTTGCATATTTCTGTTTTGCCCTCTTTTTGACTTAAATAAGTGATGTAACATTAGGACGAGAGTGATGGCATATTTTTAAAACAGAGCTATTACATTTAATTAAATACACTTTATTATTTTTTTTATTTTGTAGTTAGTGCTTTTTGAATAATTTCTAGGAAATCTTAGCCTGCCTAAAATCTATTAGAATATTAGATATGTTTTATGATGGAGATCGGAGATTCCAGTTTTTATATATACATATACAATTTATCTCCTATTTGTTTTATTATATGTAATGAAGTAAGATTTAGGATTCATTTTTTCCTATATTGACTTTCAGATGTCCCAGCACTATTTATTAAGAAATGACTTTCTATTTTTCATTGAATTACCTGACACTTTGGTCAAAGATCAATTTACAGTATGGGCATGAGTCATCAAAATATATTGCTCTGATTATAATGGCTTTATTGCAAGTCTTTAATAAAGATATTGTGCATCTCCAATCTTGTTTTCCTTTCAAAACTGTTTGTCAAATCGGATACTTTGCATTTTATTTAAATTTTAGGATAATATCATAAGTTGCTGTCATGATGCATGATTAAGTTTTGCTTGGGAAAACTTAACATCTGTAAATCAATTTGGGGAAAGTACACATCTTCATAAAATTGGATATGCCAATCCATGAACATGGTATCTCTTTCCATTTATTTACATCTTTATCAGTTTTTCTTTGCAATGATTTTTAGTTTCCACTGCAGAACCCCTATACATATCTTATGTGGTTTATTCTTTATATGTGGCATCTGATGGTATTTTTAAATGAAATTTTATTTTACTTTCAGTGTTAATTTATCACATATAGATATACCAATGGCTCTTGAATGTTAACTTTCCATTTCCTAACTTGATAAATTTGCTTTTTAGTTTTAGTAAAAATTTTATATATTCTATGTAATTTTTAACATGCATAATTGCATCACTTGAACATGACAGTAATTTAACTTCTTTCACACCTTAATTCCTTTAATTTTGATTTTTCCTCATTAATTTTGCTCAAATTTTCTATGACAAATAGATTTGGCAAAAACAATATCCTTTTGTTATTTTTGAACTTACATAGAAAGTATTTAGTCACTTTATCTTTAAGTACAATGTAGTCAAACTATTTTTGTAAATGTATTTTGTCATATTAAGGATGTTTTAAATATTTTTCTGGCTTATCAGGAATTTTTAATCACCCTTTTTGAAAGTGTTTTTCCTGTTTCTGTCAATATAGTCTTTTTTAAAATTATACATTGTTAAGATATGTTATTTTTTTATGAATTTTCAATTATATTTGCTTATATTCAGAATTTTTACATACTTATTAATGGAAGATATTAGTCTGTAATTTCCTGTTCTTCAGGTTTTAGTGTCAAGTGTTTTTTTTTTTAGTTTCACAAAATGAACTAAAAACTAATTTATCATTCTTTATTTTTGTAAAGAGTTTCAAGACCAATAACAACAAAAAGAAAAAATACAATTAAAAAATGTGCAGAGCACTTGAACTTGGATTTCACAGAAGAGATAAAATGAATGACCAGTAAAAAACTGAAGATAAATTCAGCCTTATTCAGTGAGAAAACATATTTTATACTCAGATTGATAAAAATTTAAAAGTGTGGTTTAACAACTGCAGAGAAGACTGTATAGCAACAGGAAATTTATATACTGATGGTGTGTGCAGACATTCCATTTTTTAACAAATAAAGTGGAATCATCCAGCAAATTCAAGAATGAACCTAATTTATTAATGCAATTCCACGGCCCAACCAAATATGACAGCATCCAAAAGCACTATTTTTTTTCTGATGTTTCCTGGCACCTCCTGGCAAACACTATTAAGTTATACCAGCTGGTATTTGCCAATATAACTGACTACAAGCAATTAATCTATGACACGAGGCTAACCAAACCATGTCCAATAGCTCTTCCTTTCTTCATAAAAAGGGTTTCCATTATTTGAAGACTATTAAGAACAATGCTGTGTGTGTTTACAAGACTCTTCTCTATCTATCTACTATAGCTAGCCTTATCATACTTTTGGGATTGAGATAATGGTGCCCTCCTGAACTATCTTAAAAGTAGACTTTTATTGTTTTGATTCACTTGAAAACTATCTCTAGCCTAAGTAGCCATTCAGCAGTTCCTGTAAACTTTAGACACATCACAATGCCGTTTATAGAAATACCAATTACAATCTCACAATAAATCTTTATGGATTGATATAATACATATTACTGATAAGGTACAGGGCACCTGATCAGAGGGATGGAGAAAAGGTTAAAGATAACTTTTTCCAGAAAAACTGTTGATTTACTGCAATGCCACATGAAAACTACCCACAGTCCTTAAACAATTGATCCTCATTAACTGCAGAATTTGGACCAAAATTTTGATTATATCAGAAAATAGGATGATGCCTCCTCAACCATAAACACTGATGTTGGAATCTTGCCACTAGATTGCAATCTTATGCACCTACAACTTCAGGGCTTGGACTCAAGCTTCCTCATACCAGGAATGCCAACCTAACTAAATGCACTGAACTACAAGGATATAGATAGAAGGTGCTGTCATGTTACATTGCTAGGGTTTTTTGGTTCCTGATCACAGGAAAAGTTTGAGAAAAGCAGGTATATCTGTAACAATATAGCATAAAGGATCTCAGTCCCAAAGTTACTGTTATCTGGTCTTAATAGATCTGTGTGAGCTTCCCTAGAACAAATGGG
This sequence comes from Tarsius wallacei, assembly GCA_963574415.1. Lineage (NCBI taxonomy): Eukaryota > Metazoa > Chordata > Mammalia > Primates > Tarsiidae > Tarsius > Tarsius wallacei. Next base: position 23,092 of record CAUYQG010128970.1, read on the forward strand.
CAGTGAGGAGCCTGCACACTTACTTGCTTTTGATCCAGTCTGCATGAATTTTTCCCAAAACCATCTGCACTAGCTCTCTGGTTGCTACTTGATCATTTGTATAAGATTTTAAACTATCCACATTATGTAAGATTATATAGCAATGAATGAACCAGAGCTATACACATGAATAAATTCTACAACATTTATCTATGAAAAAAAGTAACCTACAAATGAATGCCTGTAGTATTAGTTTGCCATGGTTTGAATGTTTGTCCCTTCCCAGCCTCATGTTGAAATTTAATTGCCATTATAACAGTTTTAAGAGGTGAAACAATGAAGAAATCATTAAGTGGAGTTTTTATGCAGCCAGACCTAAAAGTCCTGCAGTAAAAAAGGATTTTTTTTTTTTACTGATTCCATATTTTAAAAATTCCAAATATATTTTGTCTAGGAGTTTAAGAATAGTTTAATATTAAGAAAGATATGCTCATCATCCTTTACCATATAGGTCACTGGGGACTAAGTATAATTTCTCTGTAGAGCTATAAATAATAACAAAACTTTAAAACTCCCAAGTTTCCAAGAATACAATAATTAATTACAGTAATTTATACAGTTAAATGTTATGTAACTACTCATTAATATTATATGTCTGAAAAATAATGAAAAATGCATATAATATAAAGCTAAGAGAAAAAAGCACTAAGAGATTAAAAGAAGAAAATAGTACAAAAGAAAGACAAAAACTGTATATATAGTATGACACAAGCTGTGTAAAAATATTTATGTTTAAATAAAGTATATAATACTCAGGAGCTTTAAAATTGTCATTTCTGGATAAATTAATATAGTTGATTTAAATATCCTATGCTCTTCTACTGTGTGTAGATTTGTATATCTTGTTGTTTTAAAATCTAAAACTGAAATGTTTTTAACACAAAACTATTATATAACTTGTACATATAAATTTGGAGGATGGACATTTTTATAAATGAATTATAGTATAATTTATTGCAAATAAAAGATAGAAAAACACCTTTCAGGAGTGTTCGGGGCATGACAAGGAAGCCCTGCTGAGCTGATCTGACTGCAGTTTTTCTTTCAGTTCATGTCTCCACAGGGATGCACCTAGCGATGAAGAATATTCATGAAGAATAGGACATTCCATTTTTCTGCTTCTAGGTGCAATGAATATTCTTATCAACTCTTTGGTACAAGCTCAATGTGAATAGCAAGGCACATAACAGTCTCCTCAGCTTTTATCTAATCACAGAAAAAAATATTTATATATATTTTGTAGTTGTAGATATATTTGTATCTCAGGGAGGTATTAATTTTGAAGTGCTGTGGCCCTGGTCCTGGCCCTGGCATTAAAGGGATGCTACTGCTCTGTATGTTATAAACTACATAACAACTGAAGCTGAGGTATTTCAAATTATCATATGTAATCAATGATTAAAGGAACAGTTTGTTTGGTTCAATTTTGAATAGTTTGTTTTTAATTTTCTTTTTTTTAATAATTAAAGGAGGATAATAGAGTAAACAGCACAAAGACCTGATTATTCTTTACTCCACTTCTTTACCAAATTTAATCACATTATTAAAATTAACAGTGAAAGACAATTATCCTATTCTTCCTTTTTTATTTATAAAGTCTCTTCATATCATGAGAAAATATTTTTTTAAAAACAATTTTTTTTCCAAAATGAATTAAGAGACCTCATTTTCTTTTATGCATGTGATGGCTCAGCAGATAAGTGGCTTCAAATCAAAAGAGCTTTAAAATGGCCTGTGTACACAGATAATGATGAAAGCCATCTTCATTCACCTTACCTGGCCAGCATTACACTTTGGATAACAATAACCAAAAAAGCTAAAATCACTTGGCAAGTTCTAAGTACCATATGTCCTGAAAGAATAAATATTTATATTTAATACAGATATATTTAGACAGTCATTGAATAGTGCTGTATTAAACACTTTGAATGTTCTAAAGCACCCTAAGATATTGCATTATTATCTCCATTTCTAGAAGAGGAAAGAAAGGGCAGGATAATTGTAATAGATTAAAAAAAAGTACATTTCCTATTTGTGGCAAAGCTAGGAATCAAACACAGATTTATGTGAATTCAAAGCCTGTGCTCTTAGTTAACAACTTACGTGATTAAAAAACAAGCCCAAAAGATAAACTATAATGAGCAAGTAGTCATTGTTTAGTGAAGTAATGGTTAATAAAGTCATTTCTTAGAAATGCTTAATTACTTATACAACATTATTTATATTGAGTTCATACATGCTAAATTAATTTAATTATAGTGTTCTATTTGCACCAATATAGTGTTACTTTATTAATAAGGGATGTTTTTTAAAGTCTCCAGAAAAGACAAACAAAAGTCCCTTGATATCCTGGGATTATCTGCTTGAGTAAAATGTATACTTAAAATGGAGACTAATAGTTTATTGTGAATGATAACAAATATTGCTGAATGTGATTTAGCATGAAAAAATAATAACAGAGATTAAGAAATACATTTGTTTAAACTCATATTTAACTATACTCATTTATAAATTAAAATTTGGAGCTAGATATTAAATAAACATTAAACAATTTTATAATGTTTTACTTCTGGCACTATTTTTGACAGATTGCATGATAGAAGAAGGTGAATTCTTTGTATTTGACTTTTATATTACAAATATAGTCATTTTTACAATTATGTCATATATGTGTGCAATTTCCTAAAGACTTTTATTAATCCCTCTATTCATTTATAAACCTTGTAATACACTGGTTCAGCATAATATGATAAATTGATTCTACATGACATATGTTTAATGTGCTAAGTAAACATTCTCACTGATTTGTGCTGCTTTAACTGTAAAATGGGTCTTCTTTCTCTCTGGTCTAATGTATTGTTTCTACAAGTCATCTATTAAATATCTGCAATTGGTGATGAACTAGATTTAGACTGTCTAATTTTATGTAAACAATGCCTGTCTGCTGGAGAAGGGGGAGTATTCAGCGTCCAAGAATCACTTTTCTTGAATTTGACTATGGTTTCTGAGAAGAAGGAAGAAAGAAAACCTGTCTCAGGGTTTTAGGACAGGCAAGAACACTCATGTGAAGCAAGCCTAAATTAACATTGCAGCCCTTGCTGAACAGTTTTCAGAGTGTGATTAAACAAACATAGAAGTTTCACTCATAATATAACTATAATGCTAAAGTAGTCAAGACAGATGATGCTATCCTCAAAAATGCTCACTTAGAATAGAACCGGACTATAGTTTATTCTTTCTCTCATGAGTCTTGAAACAGAAGGCATCTATTCCTCACTCTAGCCTCAGCCAATTCCTTTGCCTAGGATGACAGCCTGTTCTTTCTAGAAGAAACACAATTCTATTTTTGTTACCTCCTTTATTTCCCCCTCTTCTCACTATGCATTGCAGCCAACTTGATTGTACAGCTAATTCATGTGCAAATCTGAGCATTCAACCAGTTCCTGGTGTTCAATAAGCATTTGATAAAGGCTTTCATTCAACTCAATTCTTGGTGCTCAGCTCAATAGGGACTTGATAACTAAAACTATCCAAAATATCTTATTTATGTTATCTTAATTTAGTCTATTTGACATATTTTGTTGATTATTGCTGCTTTTGTGGAAATTTCCTCACTGGATATTTATTCATAAGTTTGGTTCTAATTTTGTTAAATCACACTTTTCATCATTAAGCAAAGAGTATTCCAAGGAATAGATATCATTCACAATCTTAAAATCAAACATTGTAATCCAATTTATTGGCAAAAATATTAAACTCTACCCAATACATATTTTGAGTGGTATTGATTTTTAAAATATTTTTGATGACTAATATGACCACCTCAGTCTAAATTAAGTTTTGAAATCACAGTGTCAGATTTTTCAATATCTTTTTTTTACAAAATTGTTTAACTATGTTAAGCTTTTCCAACATTTATATGCATTTAGAACATCTAATCAATTTTTTTGCAAAATGTATGCTGAGATTTGATTGAGAGTTTGTGTAAGTACACAAAATAATTAAAAGTGTTTTTTAAAATTTTTTAAATTACTTTTGCTAATAAGTGATTAGGTTATTTTAACAACATTTTTTAATAGAAGATGGTATTGATGAACAAATGCAAATGTTAATTCTGTAACACTAGAATTTATTTGTACAGAAATAGTTGCTAAAGAAATTTAGTGATGATATAGTTGAATTATTGATACTTAGATTCCAAATACTCTAATAATAATATTCTAAAGAATTTGAAGTATGTTCAATAATGATTATCCTTGTTTATTAGGACACAAACTGGATAACAATATTTTTTATTCCATATGTTCTCACTCATACGCGGAACTTGAACAATTATAATGCTATAAGAAAGTGATTGGCATTGGTGGGAAACTGTCACGGGGGAGTAGAATTGGCAGTTGAGGGAAACTGCTAGGGAAGGGCGGTGTATACCTCAGGGTAATAATATAAAGTACTAGTGAACTAATTAGGAAAACAGTTATTAGGGTATGATCGTGAAAGTGAAGTAATTCTTCTATAATAGGGGAGGTGGCGTCTTGAAAGCCTAGTTGAAAAGGGTATGACATAAAAATACACAGGGGTTTAACAACAAGGGTACCTGCATGATCAATGTTTATATACCTAACCCTGAATTGTACCCCACATCTTTATAATAAAAATTAAGAAAAAAATAAAATTAAATTTAAAAATAAAATATTTTCATGGTGAAAAACATACATATTTTTATTTACTTACATAATACCTCTTTTTTGATTACATGGATAAACTTCCTCAACAAAAAACAAAGACTAAAACATTTTAATTAAATGAAGGAATGTTGGATTCTTTCTGAATTATTATTTAATTAAAGGGTAGCATTTTTCACATTATGAGGCAACCTAAAAACATGATGAATATATATCTTGCTTTAGAGATTTTACTGAAGCTACCTAACTCAAAGAGAATTCAAGGGATGAGAAATATTAAAGGTTCATCATATAGTTAAATAATACAGATATCAAGATATTTAAATATTCAAAATTATTATTTCCTACTTCTATTGCTTCCTATAACTAATTAAAAGTAGAACATTTGCTTCAAAATTATCATAATGTGATTTAGGATTAATGTCAAGAAAATATAGCATCTCATTCTATGTTTTTGTCCAGTGAATGCCCATTTTTTTAGTCAGATTAATTTCTATTATAAAAGCTCGGACAGAAGATTCTTAAGTATGACTAACTTCAAATTCAGATTCTTAATAGCCGTATAAACTGGTGTATTAGTTTTTCAGGACTGCCATAACAAGTTACTGCAATTTGAGTGACTTAAAAAAAATATTGTTTCACACAACTGGAAGTCTAAAGTTCAAAATCAAAGTATTGGCAAGGTTTATTCTTTCTAGAGGCAGTGAGGAAAAAATCAGTTCCATGCTGCTGTCCCAGCTTCTGGCAATTGACAACACTTGGTATTCCTTGGCTTATAGACCCATCATTCCAAACTCTACCTCCATCTTTACAAGTAGATGGTACTCCCCCCATGTTTCTATCAACCTCCAAATATTCTTCTTTTTAAGATGTACCCATCTTAGGGTACAAGGACCACAGCTATCAGATTATGGCTCAGTCCAATCCCATTTGACCTTGTTTTAACCTTACTTTAAAATCTGCAAAGACTTTATATAAGGTCACATTCACAGGTATCAAAACTTAGGCCTTATACATAGCTTCATCCTATAACACCCGGCTACTTAACCTCTCTATATCTCGTTACATATGTACAGAATTGGTACAATAAAACCTACTCCATATAGTTGTGAGGAAGACATGAGTATATCCATGTAACATTCTTAATATAATTTCATACATATAAACCCATAACTAAAGTTAATTTTTTTCATCTTTTATTTTATACCTTTGAATGTTATTTTTTTCATCTTTTATTTTACTTTCTGTCTGTTCATCAATGGATTTTGCCTGCAGTGATTATCACTGTGATTTTCTATATGACTTTCATTTTTCTATTCCTTTCATATTTATTAATTGTGCATATTTTTCAAGGAAGAGCTTCCCTTCTCCTTATTCAATTATTGATTTTCATCCATATGGGCATATAGCAATATCTCATTTAGGATGGTAGAGTCATGCATATCGTAGGGAAATTGATTTTAGTATATGTTGCTATTCGAAACCTTCAGGAATCAAAGCAAAAACATACATGTGAAGAGGAGAAATGTGATTTTTTTAAAAAGTACCTTTAATAAGCTATATGCAATAAAAAGTTAAATCTTAAATAATTTACTTAGTTATGTTGGTTATACACAATAAAGTTACTTTTAAAAGGATGGCCTTAACTTGCTGTATTTTGTTAAATCCAAATTGGCTTCTTGCTGAGATCTCTGGAAATAATTAATACAGAGTTCATCTCAAGGGATAAAAAATAAACACTTTCACTTCGAATCTTTCAGAGTGTGAAGGAAGGAAGGATATATCAAGTTTGTGTATGCTTCCATAGAATTTACCTTACCCAGTGAGTAAATTATAAACAGTGTGATCAAAAGAAATTTTGCTGAATATATGTTCCACTAGAAACTGCTTCTTGTGGAAACATGGCTTTCAATATTTCATCTGAAACACTAAAAATCAGGTCCTTCTAAAGGCTTCTAGCTAATAATGATTCCTCTCTATTTCCAATAGTACTAACTTAGTACAACTAACATTTGCTTAAGGTTTAACTAGCCTCTTTATAGACTTTGAACTCATTCCAAAATGGAAACTATTAGCAATATAAGTGCAACAAATTATTAAATTCTCAAAAACTGCAAAATGAAAGTTAGAAATATGTTTATATAATACTTTGATCAGTATCAAATTACAATAGAAAAAAGGAGACTTCTGTAATCCCAGTACTTTGGGAGGTTGGGGTAAGAGGACTACCTGAGCCAAGGGGTTCGAGATCAACCTGGGCAATTGGTGAGACTCATTTCTACAATAAATTACAAAAGTAGCCAGACAGGGTGGCACACGCCTCTGGTTCCAGCTACTTGGAAGACTGGGGGGAAGAATCACCAGCAAGTGGCCATGAGTGTGCCACTGCACTGTAGTCTGGTTGACAGAGTGAGACTCTAACTCAAAAAAAAAAGAAAATTATATATATATATATATATATATATATATATATATATATATAATGTTGTTGGTTATGTTAATAACTTGAGCTCTTAAAACAATGTGGTGACAAAGGCACTTTACCTCTGTGGTTATCCTAGTTTCTCTAGTTTTTACCCAATGTCCTTTTTCTGTTCCACAATCTTATCCAGGATACCAAATTATATTTAACTGTTGTGTCTCCTTAGTATACTTTGTTCTGTTACAGTTTCTCAGTCTTTACTTGCTTTTGATGATCTTGATGGTTTTAGGTAATATGAATTAGATATTTCTTAGAATGACTCTCAGTTTGGGTACCTGTTTTTTTTTTTTAATAATTAAACTAGAGTTATGAATTTTTTTGAGGATAATCACAGAGGTAAAGTGCCATTGTCGCCATATTGTATCAAGAGCTCAAGTTATAACATGAGAATCAACATGAGGATATTAATTTGTATGCTTGTATTTTGATTGGAGTTTTATTAAATCTATACATAAAATTGGAGACAATTGAAATCTTAATAATCTTAAGTCTTCCAATCCATGAATAATAAACCTTTTCATTTATTTTTCTCTTTAATTTTTATCACTACTATTTTGTAGCTTTCAATGTAGAATATTGAACATGTCTCATTAAATTTATTCATAGATATTTGATTTTGATGCTATTGTAATTAACATTTAAAAATTAAATTTCTAACTATATGTAGCAAGTATATAGAGTCAAATCTGGTTTTGTATATTGACTTTGTATTCAATGACCTTGCTAAATTTACTCCTAAAAAGTAAATTATTTCTTAGACTATTGTGCATAACCCCTTTATTTAGATTTTTAACCATTGTATAACCACTTCTTTTAAACCACTTTTTTGAGTTATTATTAGACATGCAAAAAGCTATACATGTATAAAACGTGATGAAGTTGGGAAAAAGTATATACCATCACAACAATGTCATAAAAATATCCATCACTTACAAAAATTTCTTTCTGTCCTCTTTATTTATTACTATTTTTGTGATAAGAATACAACATATGATCTTATGCAAGTGTTCACAACGTTTAAGTATACAACACAGTATTATTAAATATAGGTACTATTCTTTACAGCAGATTCTTAGGATTTATTCATCTCGCATAACAAGTTTGTACCCTTTGATGAATTCCTACCTGTTTCCCTTTTCCCCAAGACTCTAGTCTTCTATGTACCCAACTGTTTTAGATTCTTCATATAAGTGGCATCATGTAATATTTGTCCTCAATATGACTTTTTTAAATCACTTAGTGTTATATCTTTTAGGTACATCCATAGCATCACAAATTATAGTGTTTTTGTCTTCTAAAACCGAATAATATGTCATTTATATAGAGAGCACGTTTTCTTTATCCATTCATTCATCCATTGATAGACATTTAGTTTGTTTCTATGTTGGTTATTGAAAACAATACAGCAATAAACATGAGAGTGAAAATACCCTTTCAAGATCTTGATGTAATGTCATATATATGTGTATACACAGCCAGAAGTGGAATTACTGAATCACATCCCATAGCTTCATTTTTAATTTTTTGAAGAATCTTCATACTGTTTCCACAGGTGGTTGCACCAATTTACACTTCACCAACAGCAAAAAAGAATTCCCTTTACCCTACATCTTCGCACCCCTCCTTTTTTTTTTGATAATAGCTATCTTAACAGCTGTGAGTTGATATCTCATTGTGGTTTTGATTTACATTTCCTGATGATTAATGATATTGAACACCTTTGTATGCACCTATTGGCTGTTTGTATGTTTTCTTGTTTGTTTTTTTGAGGAGTGTCCTTTGCCTATTTTTAAAATTGGAATATTTGATTTTTTTGCTATCATGGTGTAAGAGTTCCTAATATAGTCTAGATATTAATTATTTATATGGTTTGCAAATATTTCCCTTCATTCTATAGATTGTCTCTTTATTAATTCCTTGTGATGTAAAAGTATTTTAGTTTTGCTCTAGTTGTTTCTGATTCTGGTGTCGTGTTCAAGAAATTGTCAAGAGCAATGTTGGGAAGCACTTTTCCTATTTTTTTTCCTGGGTATTTCACAGGTACATTTAAGTTTTTAGTTTAAGTGTATGTTTTCAGAATACTGTAAGATAAGTATTCAGTTTTACTCTTTTGTATGCAGATATTACTTTTTTGCCACTATTTGTTGATAAGACCATTTTTTCCTCCATGGTGTATTCTTGGCTCTCAAGTTGAAGATAAATCAACTATATAGACAAGAGTTTATTTATGGACTTTTTACTCTGTTCCATTGGTATAAATGTATATCAAATTAAATATAACTATATACTTCTTCATGAATATTTTGTACTTATCTATGAAATAATCTGTGAGTATAGTTTCCCCACACTTTTGGGAGTGATTGTGAAAAAGGATAAAATGTATACACACAGAGACACTGTCATTTTGTATCTTCTTTAGTCAGTATTATTATTTTCAAGTCTGAAGGGAATGTAGTGGTATTCTCTTTCAATTTATATTCTTTTCTCTTTTTTTCTGTTAATGAGACTTGCTGTGGACTTATCAAGTTTAATAATCCTTTCCAATAACTAAGTTCCAATGTCTTAAATTTTATGTTGTCTTTTAATATTTCATTGATTCCTCTTCTTGTGTCTATTATTTTTTCTAATTATTTTCAATATAAAGGAATATATTGAGACATTATATGATTCGGTCAATGTTCGTTCATGTTACTTATTACTCGAATAGAATGTATAACTTTAAAGTTGTTGGTTTAAGCTCTAAAGATAGTAACTCAAGTGAAGTTGATTTATATCTTCTATATCCTTGTTTATTTCTTCCTGGTCTATTTAAAAATAACAAAAGGAAAATAGAGCCATGTGCAGTGGCTCACACCTGCAATTTCAGCACTTTGGGGAGCGGAGGCAGGAGAATTGCTTGGTCTCAGAAGTTAGAGACCAGCCTGGGAAACAAAGCAAGACCTTGTCTCTACAAACAAACAAACAAGGCCAGGCACAGTGACATGTGGTTGTAGTCCTAGGTTCTCTGGAGGTTGAGGCAGGAGGAACTTGAGCCCAGAAGTCTGAGACTAGCCTAAGCAACATAGTCAGAACTTTACTCTTAAATAAATAAATATAGTATTTTTTTCTGTTTTTTTCATAGGCTACATGAAATTGTTATAGTGATATATTTATGTGTAAAATTTTTTCCACATTTGTAAGAATTAAAAGTTTGTGTAAACAGTTCAACTAAAAAAATGTATGTTCCTTAACTTTTGTGTTACTTGAATCCAAGGCCTTATTTATTTATGGTTTCATGATGCATATGGAGTTACATAAAAGTGTGTTTGAAGTCTGAATTTACAAATACATTTGTTTTCCAGAAATAATTCATTTGGGTCCTAGGTTCATGTTAAGAGATTGATGTCAATAGAGGAACGAAATCAGGTGCTACTGGGGGCCTGAGGCTATACTGATATGACTACTTCAAGCACTTTTTCCTACTAGGATAACATTTGTATTGTAGCCACATAAGTGAATGCTATAAGATTGGTTTTCTGTAGTCTGTTCTTGTGTATTTATTTCTGCTTCTTCTCATACCCAAAAGACTACAATCAAAAACAGAAAGATCATGTTTGATTAAGCCAAACGACTTAATACACAGTCTCAAAAATCATATTTCCAGCTACCATGAAAATGATAATTTTGGCAATGTGGAAAACATTGTTTTAAAAAAAAATCTAATAAGTACTTATTTATTACTATTGCTTTACTCATATCTATCTGTCATCATCATCATCATCATCATATATTTCTTTTAGGATATTATAGTTTTGAAGAGCTTTGCCTGAAGTGTGAACATTCTATGTGACTAAACTTGTTTATGCAATCCTCACAACAACCTTACTGGGTAGATTAGACAGTCCTCCAATTGCAATTGAGAAATGGAGTTTCATAAATTTAAGTAACTTAATTAAGATTCAACAGCTAATGCCAGTAACCATTTATTTTTGCATCACCAGAGTTCCCTTTGGATGATAGACAGTGAAAAAAATTTTGAAAATACTTTTTTTTTCCTTTTGTTTTTTGAGTTGCGGTCTCACTCTGTCGCCCAGGCTGGAGTGCAGCGGCATGCATGCCTACGGTCACCCCAGCATCCACCTGCTGGGCTTCGGCGATCCTTCCGCCTCAGTCTTCCAAGTAACTGGAACTACAGGCATGCACTACCATGTCTGGCTAATTTTTGATTTATTATAGAGACAAGTATCGTCAGTTTGCCTAGAATGCTCTCGAACCTGTGGGCTCAGGCAATCCACTCGCCTAGGCCTCCCAATGTGCTAGGTTTACAGGCTGAGCCAACGAGTCAGGCCTTAAATTTTTTTTTATAATCTCTTGGCTAACTGAACAAAAGACCACCAATATTTTTGAACTTAAGGGAAAGTACAAGTGTCAAAAAGAAATTGAAAAATGTTTTAATTCTTTGTGAATAATTTAGGTTCACATTATTCTAGAGACAGATCATGTCACGTCTTCAAATTCTTTAATTAGTGGGTGCATATACATATGCCTGTGTGGGCATGTGTGTATGTTTGGTTGGTATGGGATTGATATTTTTTCAAAGGGGAATGTACTTTAAATTACATCATCTTATAAGAAACAACAGCAAACTTTCTGGAAGCAACTCTTTATTTTTTAATGCTTCTGTCTCTCTTTGATACAGTAAGAATCATCTGCCAGCACCAAATAAAATAAACTGCAACTTTTCTGCCCAGAATTTTTTAAAAATGCAAAACATGAGAAATCCTTCTCTTTCTCAAAGGAAAGATTATGCTCCGTTGCATTTCCCATCAACCTCTTTACAACAGAGTTGGCCAGCTTCAATTTTATTAGTACCATGAATAACCATGGCATGTCAGACAGGCTCTCGGCTGTAGGCTAATCTCTTGGGTGACCGAATACCTATATTTTTAGAAGGCTGTGAATGATACTTTAATTATTTAGAAGATGGTTGGCTCACATAACTCTTGCACTTGCACAAAACTCCAACATATTTAGGAAGAGATGTGTTCCTAAGTGTATCTTAACGTCAAATTTACTCATCAATGCTTGAATCACTCAAATCAAGAATTTGTTCAGTAAACATTTAAATCCTCAAAAAATCTATTTTGTTTTCTATGATTAAGTGCCATTAAAAATCAGAAACAAAAATATTATTCTCAAGCAACTAAGCACTAATTTTAACCTCATCAGATATTATCTACACTTAAAACCAATAGAAAATATTAAAATACTGTCTATAGAATTAATCAAAATATATTATTTTCAAATAAGTCAAATGTTTTGACTTACATATTCCAAAGATATATATAATCCATGCTCATGTATGTATAGGGAGTCATTATTTGTATGTGTGTATATATAATTGGGGGATGCTGCAATAATTCTAGAAAAATGATTGATATTTATAAAAATAACAAGTACTATTTAAATAGCTATTGAATAGTGACAATTAATCCATTAATAATTATTTAGCTAATCGCTGAAATTAAGAACCAGAAAAAATGGTTTATTTTCAAATTGTATTACATTTTAACTGTAATTTTGAATTTTATTGATTCCTCCTTTTACATGTCTGATAGTTTTGGACTATAGGTCATGAAGTTGTGTTTGTTCCAGTCCTGAGCCATGTGAGGTATGCTAGATATTGTGAAGATACAAGGACTCATCCCCAATGTTTTTCCCTAAATTTCTAATTCATGGTGTTCTGAGGCATGATCAAGTGGTTTTGTTTGATAATACTAAGACCTGGAGCCTTTAAAAAGATTATTTTGTAACAAATGACTTGGATTACATGTCCCTCCATTTTAGTATTTTTCTCTATTTCTACTTCTGGTGATTTATTTCTCAGATCACACACTTAGTTTTAAATAAATGTTGCAGTTTGCTATTACTAGAGGTGAGAGGTCTCCATGCATTTAGGTTTAGTCTTCAAGCATATATTGCCCATGTCCCCAGGATGCTGTGTTGAGATGAGTTTTCTAAAACCCAGGCTGGATCAAAACAAATCTCTCCTTAAATTCCTTCAGGGACTCCTTCTTGTCCTCATAATGACACTTAAAACTTTATCACAATATAAGATACTTTGCAATATTATTCATATTTCTATTTCTAATCTTATCTGTCCTGATACCATTTTTCACAACATTGCGTACTCATTCCACCACCATCTCCCTGAGTAAAAATGTAGATAGAATTACTTGATATAAATAATTTGAAATCACAAATTATGACAAGCACACAGTTTTATGCAAGCATATGTATATACTAATATTTAGAGATTTCTAGAAATATCTTCATATGAACTTCTTTTTAATGAGAGCACATGATGCTCTCATAAGACGTCTCTTTCCTATTTTCTTCAAAGCTGTTAATATTATATTTTCCTTGAGGTTTAAATTCAGTGTCATGTTCTCTAGAATGCCTTTCCTTAATTCTCAATCTGAGAAAAAATTTCTTCTTTGGTGCATCTGTAACTTATGTCTGTGTGTGCATGTGTGTGTGTGCATGCATGCATGTGTGTGTATGCATGTGTACATGCACTCACGTGCATACATATTATATACTAGGTAGAACCTATTCCACTGTATTTTCTTTCTTTCTTTTTTTTTTTTTTGAGTTGGAGTCTTACTCTGTCGCCCAGACTGGAGTGCAGTGGCCGCTCCCGGCCACTGCAGCCTCGACCTGCTAGGCACCAGCGATCCTTCAGCCTCAGCTTTCCAAGAAGCTGGAACTACAGGCACGCGCTACCACGCCCCGCTAATTATTGATTTGTTGTAGAGATGAGGTCTCGCCAAGTTGCCCATTCGGGTCTCAAACCTTCAGGCTCAGGCAATCCACTCATCTCGGCCTCCCATGTATTTTCATTATAGTAATAAATACAACATATTTACCATCCATTTTCAAGTGTGCAATATGATAGTGTTAATTACCTATACATTATTTCTCAACAGATCTCTGGAATAATATTTTCATCTTGAAAAACCAAAATCCTATACCCATTGAAGAAACTCTCCAATCTCACTCCTCCCTAAGCCCATGCATCCATCATTCTACTTCATTTTTCTGAGATAGACTAATTTATGAACTTTACATAAGTGGAACTTGCAGTATTTGTCTTTTTGTGACAGGCTTATTTCACCTTGCTTAATGTCCTTATGGTTCATCTATATTGTAGCATGTAACAGTATACTCTTTTTTTAAAAAAATGAGTAAGATTTCATTTTAATAAATATTTAATATATATATGCATACACATAACATTTTCTTTATTCATTTGTGTATCAATAGTCATTTAGGTTGCATCCGCTTCCTGGCTATTGTGAATAATGCCACAGTGAATATGTGTGTACATACGTACTGTGTCTTCAGTACCCTGTTTCAATTCTTTTGGACGTATACTCACAAGTTGTATTAAAGGATCATTTGATAATTCTATTTTTATTTTTTGAGGAATTCTGATACTTTTTTTGATAGCAATGGCACAGTTTTACTTTTCCAGCAACTGTGCACCAGTGTTCCAATTTCTTCACATCCTCACCATCACTTTATAACTTTTTGATTGCTTGTTTGACCACTTGTTTGATAACAGTCATCCTAACAGGTGTGAGGTGATATCTCATTGACATGTCCCAGATAATTAGATTTTAAGTTTGATGTAGTCCCATTTGCCTATTTTTGTTTTTGTTTTCTATATTTTGGGGATCATATCCAATTAACTATCACCAAATACGATGTAATTAAGCCTTTCCACCAATGTTTTCTTCCAGTGGGTTTATGATTTCAGGCCTTTCACTTGGGTCTTATTGTGTTTTGAGATACTTTTTATATATGGTGTAAGGTAAAGGTCCACTTTTATTTATTTATTTATTTATTTTGCATGGGAATATCCAGTTTTCCACTTTTTTTTATTGAAGAAACTATTCTTTATCAATTATATATTCTTGGCATCCATGTTGAAGGACATTTAACAGTAAGTTAGAGGGCATATGTCTATTATGTCGGTATGTAAGTCTTTATCTATTCCAATACTACATCGTTTTGATTACTGTGGATATGTAATATATTTTGCAATCAGCAAGTATGAGGTCTTTGGGTATGTTTTTCTTTCTCAAGATTGCTTTGGCTAGTCAGGATTATTTGAATTTTCTAATTATTTTTAGGATTTTTTTATTTCTACAAAAAATGCTTTTGATATTTCAATAGAAATTGCATTGAATCTGATGTTTTCTGTTTTTATTGTTCTAGAATATATTAGCAGGAATGTCTTGTGCATCCACAGAATTTCATTAAGGATCCACTGGGGGATTGGAAACTACAAATTTCCCCAGACTCTAGCAGGATGAGACAGGGATCTGGAGATTGCTAGCAGCCATTTCTTTCTAGTAAATTCAGATTTTTTTTCCCCCAGAGCTGTGAATATACAAAACAGTTACCCCAAATTTCCTCCTTCTAATTTTGTGAGGTATGGAGCTTTGTGTATGATACCCATCTTAAAAGCTATATGGGGAATTTGAGCTCTGTCAGGCCTTACATGATGCACACAACTGAATAATGATTTTAAGGGAGTAGGGAGATATCTGGTTTATTCAGGTTCTGAGTCAGGGACCTGAATATTATTTTTCTTCTCACTATGAGAAATTCCTGTAAATGTTGTATCATATTTTTGTCATATTTTTTCTTAAAATAAATGCACACTTAAAAAACAGAAATACTTAGGTATCTGAAACTCTAATTCAATGAAATGAATAAAACTAGAAATGAGGTTTACCTTGCAACTATCCCTGCCTCCCCCATTCTTGTCTCTGGTCATTCTGCTTTTAATATGGTTCAAATGTTAAAAATCACTTAATGTTATATATCATAAAATAACAATATCAGTATACTTTTGTTTTTTTTAAATGCTACCATAAGTTATTCCCTTCTTTAAGATTTTCTGATTCTTAAATCTATTTTCTACCTTTTTACTGAAATTTCTATTGATTGACTTCTCTATTTTTAAAAGCTAATATTAAGGTGACTTTTATTGATTACATATGTTTATATGTGTGTGTATTTGTATGTATACATGTGTATACTTTTTTCTTTTGCCAGGAAGGCATGTAGCTTTTATTAAACTAATGGATTCTTTATTAATAAAAATAAAATGTTGAACTTAAACATTGTACCATTTCCTTGCTTGCTTTACCCAATGTACTGCTGTTTTAAATGAGTTTGCCGGACATACAACCTTCTTCCACCCACATGGTGAGGCTTTCCCAGAACAGACAAATCCTTTCTTTGCTTGCATTTTATTGTCTTATATTTATATATACTGTTCTTATTTATTACATAATAAAAGAGATTCTCCATAATCTTTTTTTCCCTAGAAATTATACTTTAAGCTACATCCTTTCTGACATCAGCAGAATTATCTTCTTTTAAAAATTATTTCATTTTACAATTGTGGGGTACATGTGTAAATTTACTACTTTAGTAAATTGCACACAGGTGATGTTTGGATTTGTAGCGGACACTCTCTCCATCTGATAGTGAACCTAGTATCTAGTGTGTTGCCATGTGCCCCCATCTTTCCTGCTTTCCTCTTCTAGCAGTGTTCAGCATTTGCCGTTTCCACCTTTGTAGTTATGTGACCAATGACCAGGGCCTGCTTATGGGTAGACATTTCTTAGTTTTTGTGATAGTTCATTTTGAAACTATTTTATAATTTCTCACTAATTAAAATTTGTAAGTTTTTAATATATTAAAGTTTTACATATACTCAGAACTGATTTTCACCTTTCGTTGTAGTCTAAAATTTTTATATTTTCAAAATAAATTATAGTATCTTTACCCCATTGTTATAATCTGTTCACATTTATCTTGGTTGTTCTATACACTTTTTCTCTTTTAAATGAACAACAAAATTATGTTTAGTCCTAGAATCTATTGCTTTGGATTTTAAATTGACAAACACTTAAATGAAAATCTCAGGTTCTGGAATTTTGTTTTATTCTTTTTGATGGGAGACATTTTTATTACTGATTAAATCTCCTTTATTATTATTTAGACTCAATTTTAGTGCATTGTATGTTTTCAAAAATCTATCTGTTTCTTTTGGTTATCCAACTTGTCTATTTAGAGTTGTTTCTATACTCTCTTGTGAGCCTTTATATTTCTATGGTATCCGTTTAATGTTTGGTCTTTCATTTAAATTTTTATTTATTTGAATCTTCTCTTTTTTTATAGTCTAGGTAAGTATTTGTCAATTTCGTTTGTCTTTTAAAAACACCAATTCTTGGTTTCATTTATTTTTCTATTATCTTCTTTGTCTCTATTTTATTTATTTCTACTCTGTTGTTTTTATATTTTCTTCCTTCTGCTGACTTGGGCTTAGGTTATTCTTTTTTCTAATTCCTTGAGTTGTAAAGTTTGGTAGGTAATTTAAGGTCTTTATTTATTTTTCCTTAATGTGAGCATTTATCACTATAAGCTCTCAGAACTGTTTTCTTCTGCATACCATA
Organism: Tarsius wallacei; assembly: GCA_963574415.1. Lineage (NCBI taxonomy): Eukaryota > Metazoa > Chordata > Mammalia > Primates > Tarsiidae > Tarsius > Tarsius wallacei. Next base: position 40,815 of record CAUYQG010128970.1, read on the forward strand.
AGTTTTGGTATGTTTTGTTTGCATTTTAATTATCTGAAGATTTTTTTTCTCTTGATATCTTCTTTGATCCATTGGTTGTTCAGAGTATATTGTTTAATTTATACATATTTGTGAATTTTCCAATTTTCTTCCTGTTTTTGATTGCTAGTATCCTAATACTGGTGTCAGAAAAGACAGTTGACATAATTTCAATCTTTTTAAGCTTAAGACTTGTTTTGTGGGACATATAGTTAGTCTTGGAGAATATTCTGTGCGCTCTTGAAGGAACACATATTCTGCTGATGATGAATGAGATGTTCTATATATCTGTTACGTTTTTTTGGTGTATAATATTGTTCAAGTTCACTGTTTCCTTATTGATTTTGTCTGAATAATCTTTCCCTTATTGAAAGTGGTTTATTGAAGATCTCTACTATTATTGTATTAGTGTATATTTGTCCCTTGAGTTCTGTTACTATTTGCTACATATATTTAGGTTCCCATCCACAGATTCTGGGCAGTCTGTCTGGTAAGATCTGTGGTCAAGTTTGCTGCTGGAGTTTTTAGGTATTCTGAACTGGTACCTGAGTCCACAGGATTGAACCTGCATCCTGGATCCAATGAAGTCTAGGGCCATAGGAATTAGCTTGGAGACTGGAGTTGGCTTAGCAATGGGGTGAGTTTGGAGTCTGCATCTGTGGGGGCCAGCATAAAGCTTGGGTCCTCTGGTGCCAACCTAGCATAAATGCTGGTACTGGTGCAGATCTGGAGACCGAGGCTGGGTCTGCCGGTGCCAGCCTGGAATCTGGGACTGTAGAGGTCAGCATGGTGCAGAGATAGTCTTAAAATCTGTGTTCATTTGAGCCAGCCTTAACTTGGGGCCATTGGAGCTTGCCTAGTTGTGAGGTGGGCCTGGAGCCTAATGTTGAAGGGCTAAGTTTTGCTACTATTTATTCTTACCTTTCAAATAAAGTAATGTTTTTAAAATTATATTATTAAAAGTAAATATTTTATGATTCTCATTATATTTTTTCTAAATTTTCATGTTTTTGTAACTTTACTATGAATAACAAGGAAATTATGAATTTATCAAGCCCCAAGTAAATGAGCTGTCTACCATAGCAGATTAAATATTTTGGTCATAAATTTACCATTTCATTCAATAGTTGTTTCTAAAAAAATTTGAGATTTGTATTTATTCCAGGTGATAATTTTTTATCATTTATATTTCTGTAAGTTTGTCAGTAAGATCTTTATCATTTTCACCATTATCTAAAGGACTTCTCAATTTGTTTGATAATCGTGGATGTTGACTGGAGTGTATTGATCTTCATATAAGAGGTCACTATGTGAAATCATAGAGCTCTACTTGATCATTAACATCATACAAGTTAATTTTAAACTCTGCATTTTTCCTTATTACTCATAACAAACCATCAGCAAAATAATTTGCTATTTTATATTTGTTCATTTTGCATAATTATTCCTTCATCAGTGAGCCAGAGGTTTACAAATAAGAAGAAAAGAAAAATATTTTATATAATATTCTGTTATTATGTAGGTTCAAAAGATGCCTTCTGCTTCATTCTTCTCTAAAAATTTCTCTTCAATATAGAGGACAGGTGTATAGAGAACTAGCTGGCTTTTCCCATCCATCATTTAGTAAGATGATTGTACTCTTTACCAGCATAGGCTTCAGTATGACTCAGCTCCAAGGCTGAAAATTTTCCCAGATCACAGGTATCTGCCAGGAAGTATCATTCACTCCCAAAGGTTGTCTACAAAGAGTAGAGAAGCAGACTGCAAGGAAATACTCCAATTCTCTGACTGCTCAGAACTCTACATTGGCATTGTTTTCTTTATTTACAGATGGAGCAACTGAGCTTTGGCAAAAGAAAATAATTGTATTTTCAGAAGAAAATTTCCCTGATAGCCTATGACTCAAAAAATAAATTAAGCTAATTACAGTCACTAAGAAAATTCAAGTTGCAACCAAAAAAGCACTTTGCTGGAGGGTTGCTACTTATACAAAAATGGTTGACTACATTGTCATCTTGTTTTCTCTCTTTCCAATTATTTTTCCTTAGAATTTTTATGACCTTCCATTGCTATGAGTATCATTAAATACTGTGAAGTTGCAATCATGAATTGTTTCAGAAAAAAAAATATTTAAATATTAATGCTAATTATGAAATGTTTCCTTATCTTGTTTTGAAATTTAATCTGAATATTAGGAATGGTCCTCTTACAGTATAACACTGATGTTTTTGGTCTGATATATGCATTATTCACTAATATGTTAAGGCCATATCCATATAATCTTATTTAATATGAACTTTTTCAATCCAAAATAGATCCTAGATTTTATAAGATTTCCTTGGAGGAACATCAATTGTAAATGTTTTTTAGTCACTTAAACAGTTTATATAACTTATAATTTATAATTTCAGATTATATTTCTATTTTGAAATGTATAATATGCAGTCCTAAGTATATTATTATCTTCACATATATGGCTCTAAAAATTTTGCACTAATTTTACAACATATTTTAATTTTTTTGTGCTATAATTTTAAAGTTGGTTTTCAGGTAATTTTCATTACATTAAATAAGTTCTGAAATACTTATGTGTTTTCTCTGCTTTTAAAAGTTATAAATTGCACTGTAATTATCTGCTTATAAAGCTTTGGACTTATTGGCCTTCAAAACCAACTGCCATTGCATCTTTTTAATTTTATTTGTGTAGATCTTAGAGAACTTTTTGTATTTTTTCAATGCAAATTTGTTTTTGTTTTTATTTTAGATCCACTATGTTTTTCAGACATTATTGATAAAATTGATGCTTAAGTCTCTTTAATCCAAAGTTTCAGTTATATTAATTTAGCAATTTTCTTCTAAAAGTATTTTGTGTAGATTTCTATCTTGAGTAATTTTCTAAATTTAATTGAAGGCTTGCATATGTATGCTTTAACCTTTCTTTAATTTTTATAATTCAATAACCTAATTAAGAGCTAAGTTTTTCTTATTCTTCCTCATCAGCCATACCTCCCTCAAAATCTCTCTAAAATTGATTTAGCAATGATCATTTTTTTTTATTTTTAAATTTTATTCACTTACTATTTTTGGTAATTTTTTTGCTAAATAACTTCTCCTTTCCTGTGTCTAAGTTTTGTTGTTTCAGTTTGCAGAGAATTTATGTCATTTCTTCATTCAGTTTTAGTAGAATTCACCAGTTAAACCATCTGGGCCTGGTACTTTCTTTTTTAGAAAGTTGTTAATTATTTATTCAATTTCTTTAATAGATACAAGTCTATTCAGATGAATTATCTTGCCTTGTGTAATTTTAGGTACTTTTTTAAAAAAGAAATTATCCTATTTTATCTGTTATCAAATTTGTAGGCAAAGAGTTTATAATATTTCTTCATTAGCTTTTTAGTGTTCATAAGATGGGTAGAGGCTATCTTTTTGTGTGTCTGATATTAACAATTTGTGTCCTCACTTTTTTTCTATGAGAACTTGAATAGAGCTTTATTGGTTTTTATTTTTAAATAAATCAGCTTTTGATTTTATTGATTTTTCTTATTGACTTCCTATTTTCAATTTTATTGGTTTTTCCTCTAATTATTTATTATTTATTTTTTCTACTTGTTTTATGGGTAGATTTATTTAGGTGCTTTTCTTTTTCTAATTTTAAGGTGGAACCATTGGTTACTCATTTTAGATCTCTTTTTTTCTAATATATGCATACAATACTATACATTTTCCTCTAAACACTACCTTTGTTTCATCCTACAAATTTTTGTTACATTTTAATTTTCATTAATTTAAAATATTTAATCTCTCTTGAAACTTCTTTGATCCATGTGTTATTTAGTATTATGTTATTTAATCTACAAATACTTTAAGATTTTCCAGCTATTTTTCTGTTCATTTTTATTTTAATTCCATTGTGGTTTAAAGGCATACTTTATGTAAAATGCATTTTTAAAAATTTGCTAAGGTGTATTTGATAACTCAGAATGTGGTTTGTCTTCATGAATGTTCCATGTAAGCTTGATAATAATCTGTATTTTAATGTTGTTGGATTATTTTTTCCAAATGTCAATTAAAATCAGTTGGTTGATTCTGTCATACGGTTCTACTTCATACTTACTGCCTGGGTGTGGTGGCTCATACTTGTAATGCCAGCACTTTGGGAGACTGAGGCAAGAGGATTGTCTGAGCCCAGGAGCTTGAGACCAGGCTGGGCAACATGGCAAGATCTCAACCATGCATCAGAAAATTAGCCAGACATTGTGGTGTGTGCCTGTGGTCCTAGCTACTCAGTTGGCTGAGGTGGAAGGATTTCCTGAGTCCAGCAGGTCGAGGCTGTGGCAGCTGTGATCATGCCACTGCACTTGTTTGGGTGACAGAGTGACACTCAGACTCAAAAACAATGTACTGACTGATTTATTGCCTGTTGGATCTATCATTTGTTGACAGAAGTTATTAAATTTGCCAACTATAATACTGCTGTTTTTTTTCTCTTTGCAACTTTAACACTTTTTGCTTCATGAACTTTGCCTTTCTGATTTTTAGGTGAATACAAATTAAAAATTTTCATATCCTTTTGGAAAATTGATGTCTTTATCATTATATAATGAGTGTCTTTATCCCTGGTAATATTTATGTTCCAAAGTATGTTTTGTCTGAAATTAATATAGCTACTCCATCTTTCTTTTGATTACTGTTAGTATGATGGATTTTCCCCAACATTTTTCTTAATTTTTTTGGTCAAGATGTGGGGTTACATTTACTTTTTTAAAAATTTATTATGTGTTTAAATATATTTTATTTTAAAGATGTGGGGTACAATTCAGGAATAGGTATACAAGTGGATATTGTACAGGTGAAGTTTGGGCTTCCCTTTGGTCCCCACCAACCTTTTGCTTTAACCTGTGTCTTTATATTAAGATTGTGTTTCCGTGGGCTATGGCAGCAAAGAAACACCTGGAGATAAATCCTGACCGTTCCATTACTGAGGCCTTAAGGCAAAAGGCAGAGACTGACAAGAATGACCAGTCTGTGAAGAATCTGGTCATCTCACTTTATGAAACTGCACTCCTGTCTTCTGGCTTCAGCCTGGAAGATCCTCAGACACATGCAAACAGGATCTACAGGATGATCAAACTTGGTGAGGATGACCCTACTGCTGATGATACCAGTGCTGCTGTCACTGAAGAAATGCCACCCCTCGAAGGAGATGATGACACATCACAAACGGAAGAAGTAGACTAAGCTTTGCCTGAAAAGCGGCTTGTACACATGTTCAATACTTTATCTTCATTCCCTTTGAAAATATATTTTCAAGGTTTTTTCATTTTTGTTAACATTTTAAAAATCTGTATCATTATATGACAATAACTCCTTTAAGGGGATGTTAAGGTTTCTTTCTACTTGTGTGGTGCTGTGATACCTTAGGCATTAAGCAGAGCTAGTAATGCTTTTCTAGTTTCACCTTGGCTTATTTTAACAGATGGAGGGAATATGTTGTAAGATGTATGCAGCCAAATGTTAACTTTGTGATCTGAAGTGTTTAGCTATCAAGCTGGATTCCTTAGTAGACCAAATCTTTGTTACTGAAGTGTTCTCAGATATACCTTGATGTTTAGAAGAAAAGTATTTGTTTAAATGACTCGAGTTTCATCTTCTAGGATTGACTTTAAGCTTTTTATCCCTGTAGTTGCCAATTCTGCATGTGCTAGTCCTCTAGAAATAAGCATATTAAACTGAAGATACTTGATGGGAGGAACTCTCCAGGGCTTGTTTTCCAAATAAAAGTATTGTCTAGAATAGCAAAATTATAAGCCTACCTACAGTGTTGTAAAGCTGTTCAGAAAGGAACTCAGTGAGGTTTGTGAACGGAAATGTAGTGCCCAAATCACATTCTGCTTAAAGAGGATGCAGCAAATACAGATGAGTTAAAAAGAAAAAAAAAAAGATTGTGTTTCTTTTAGACTCTGGCGTACAATGTCTTTCAATTGGTGTTTTTAGACAATTCGCATTTGTTGTGCTTAGTGATAAAATTTATTGATAAAATTAAATGAATATCTATCATGTTTTTACCTTTTTTTTATTTAAATGAATACCATGTTTTTAGTTGTTTTCTATTTCTAGCACTTGTTCTTTTTTTTTCTTTTCCATCTTTGCCTTTTTTTCTGCCTTCCCTGTGTTTAATTGCACATTTAAACTATAAACCCTGCTATTATGCAGGACTCCTATGAATGTGATGGTTTATGTTGAAGAAGGGGAAGAATTATGTAGTTATTTGATTAGATCTCTTTGATTAGATCTCTGAGTTGAATATTTATCTTTCCCACTTGGAAGACTAGAGGGAACTGGAGTTGAATATCTCCTTCCCCCAAGAAGGCTAGGTTTTAATAAAACACCTGTCAATCAAGCTCTGATAAAAGTATCCCACCAGGACAGGTCTTGTTAATGAACTTTGGGTATTCCTAAACAGAGTCTATGTCTTGTCCTCCATCAGTCATACTCTATTGTTATACTAAAGTCTTTTTGATATTATGATAAGGTTTTGGGGAAGTGAAGCATTTTGAAACCTTATAATTGAATCTTGGGTTTTTTTTAAAACTCCTTGGCTTGATTTTCAAAAACATTTTTTGGGCTTGGGGGGGGGGGGGGGGGGGGGGGGGGGGGGGGGGGGGGGGGGGGGGGGGGGGGGGGGGGGGGGGGGGGGGGGGGGGGGGGGGGGGGGG
>CAUYQG010128972.1:0-51985 GCA_963574415.1 Tarsius wallacei
AGTCCTCTTTTGATGGGCAGCGGTTGGTTCCATGTTCTTGCTATTGTGAACAATGCTGCAATAAACATATGTGTGTAGGTATCTTTTTAATAGAGTGATTTGAGTTCATCCGGGTATATTCCCAGTAGGGAGATTGTGGGGGGGCGGGGAGGTGGGATTGGCAGTAGTGGGAATCTGCCTGGGGAAGTGGGGGTACACCTCATCAACAAAGGTACCTGCATAATGAATATTTGTATACCTAACCCTGAATTGTACCCCACAATTTTAAAATTAAAAATATAAAAGTTAAAAAAAAAAGAAAAAGAATAAGGTGGTAGGAATTAATCTAACCTGTTTCAAGTCTTACAGTTACAGTTAATAAGACTGTGTGCAATTAGAGAGCAGACAGATCCTACCAACTGATTTTTGACAAAGGTGCAAAAGCAATTCAATAGAGGAGAGATAGCCTTTTCAACAAATGGTGCTGGAGAAACCCGACATCTGTAGATAAACATTTTTTTTTTAAACTTGAATATTAAAAAACAAAAATTAATGTGTCTCACATCTTTACAAAAGTTTACTGAAAATAGATCACATATTTAAATGTGAAACATAAAACCATACATTTTTAGAAAAAACATAGGAGAAAAAAATCATTATCTAGGTTAGGCAAGAGATCTTAGACTTGACATCAAAGCACAACCCATAAATGAAAAAAAAAAGAGTAAATTGAATTTCATCAAAATTAAATTTTCTCTGCTCTGGTAAGAGTTGGAAACATTGGACGGCTGAGGCGGAATGATCGCCGGAACCCCAGCAGGTCGATGCTGGGGTGGCTGTGAGCCTGTCACTGCACTCCAGCCTGGGCGACAGAGGGAGACTACAACTCAAAAAAAAAAAAAAAGAGTTGGAAAGATAAGCTATAAAATGTAATAAGAAGAAACAAATGCCAAGAGAAAAAGTCCATCCCAGAAGGTTACACATAAGATTTATTTTATCTGAACATTCTTGAAATTTCAAAATTGTAGAAATGGAAACTGGATTAGTAGTTGCCAGGGTTTAAAGAGGAGGGAGCTGGGAAGGTGGTGTCAAAGGGTAACATGAATGATCCTTGTGGTTATGAAACCTTGGTGATGGAATGTATCTTGATTATATCAATGTCAATATCCTGACTATGAGATTGAATAGCAGTTTTTCAAGACGTTACCAGTAGAGAAAAATGGGTAAAGGTTCCACGGGAATCTCTGTACTATTTCTTAAAACTGCATGTGAATCTATAATTATCTCTCTTATTTAATCTATTAAAATAGAATCTATTAAAACAAAAATTTTATAAAAATCAACTTTATTGAGGTTTAGTTTACCTACGATGAAATGCACCTTTCTCATGTGTACAGTTTGAGTTTTGACAAATGTTTGTACCTATATAACCAACACCACAATCAAGATATAGAACGTTTCATCCTCCTGACAAGTTCCCACATTGCCTTTGTAGGCCATCTTCTCCCATCCCAGACCTTGGAAACCTGCAACCTGTCTCTGGAGATTAATTTACATTTTTTAGAATTTCAGTATTTGATTTTACACTACATATTTAGATCTCTAGTAACATTTTCTTTAATAGCTCACCACTGGTTTCGTTCCATTCATTCTTTTTTCTTATTTTGAAAATTCTGTTCTTTTTCAGATTAAAATTTGGGATCTCTGTTCTGAGCGTCTGTTACCTTCTTTGTCACATTATTTTCATTTCTTTGTTTCTTTCCTTCATGTATCAAGAGAACTTCTTAGTAATACCTCTAAATCACTGATTTGATTTTCTTTAGAGTGTTGTGTTCATTACTGTCACCAGTAGGGATTCTAATACCGCTCTGTGTTAAATATCTCTTGAAAACCTCCTGTGGGCTCTGCTGCTCTTTGCTGCTCTGACTCTAAACACCCATGGCCCTTCATCATTTAGTTTCTTCTTCTTGGATGCTATTTCATCTCTTTGCCAACACTTCCCCCCCCAACCACTGAGTCACTTCCTCTATTTAAATCTTGCCTCAAAGCCCTCTTTTCCTTTTTTATTTATGAATGAAACTCTCTGTGAAGAATTTTGTGGTTCTATTTAAGGGCACTATGTAAAGCTGACGAGTATTATATAACCATCCATAAAATGTCTGTGACTTGAAGTACAACATACAAATGGAGGCTATACAATTTATAAACTTCTTTTATAGTTACCTATCACTTAATAAATATGAGGGGACTAACTATATTACAATTTTTCATGCACAGAAACCAATCTTTGAGACAAAATTGCCTATGCTTTGAAGCCAAATTTATTTTTCATGGCTCAAAAGTGTATGCATTGTGAAACTGGTGGAGATAAATAATCTCTCCCTCAATTTTACAAAGGGCTTTTGGTATCTTAAAAGATATTACAGATATATAGAAACCTCTTCTGCAACCTCAAATCATTTCCTGTCAATGTCACTTAAAACAACAACAAATCACCACCACAACAATAACAACAATGAAAACCAGTCACAGAATTTAAACTTTAAAATGTTCCACTAAACTGAGGGTGGGTTGGGTAATTTATGTAAAGATTAAATTTTATTATTAAGGAAAAAAGTGTAAAAGGCTTAAAATTTGAGACTGTTCTTTGTTTTTTTGAAAGAACAAGTTTGTCATTATTGAAGTACCAAATGCTGTTTCTTCCTGGAAAGAATGAATTTTCTAAAAGAAGTAAGTACACAAACTGGAGCCTTTTGCTATAGGATACAGTCTGTGGAAACTTTCATTACCTTGTAGTGCAAGACCCCTTGGCAGCCTATCGCCTAATCTGATGCTTTTCTTCCAAGAAATGCAGCAGGTGAGTGCCACCTATGGCAGAAGAAGTCATTGAAGGATAGGTAGGGCCTTCTAGTTCAAAATGGCATCGTATTCACATTCTATAATATGCTGTTTCCTGGATCTCTGTTGAAATGAATCTCTATTGAAATGAAGGCATACAGAAAGACAAAACAGTTATAAACGCCAGACAATAGAGAACCCTTTGACAGCTCCAGAGGCATTCCCATCAACTACAGCAGGAAAGAAGCTTGATGGAGAGCCACATGTGTGGCCTTTGCATATATGTTTCTAGTTCTTAAAATGAACAGCTTCATCTATCAGAATATAAAAAATAAAGCAACTAAAAAATAAATTTGCATATAAAAATGACTGTAGTTTAAAAAATAGATAAGGAAAGATCCAGACAGGTGGATTTTTTTTTTAAGGGGAAGGTAGTTGATATAGGGTTAGTTTTCATAAACTACTTAGGTACATAGTTGTATTAGAATCTATACTGATGATAGTAAAGAGTGACAGAAAATCAGTGATTTAGGAGACAAAGTTGAGAAATTCTTTCATCCACAGAGTAGAAGGTGGGCATGAGGGGCTAAAATCAGGAAAGCATTTTTGGATTGAATCTAATCTACTTAGAAGGTACAGGAAGATGACCAAGGATAAGAATGAGGCTAGGACTCTAAAGTTGAAAAAGGAATCTGTTCTCCCATTTGATAATTATATTTACTTATATATGTATCTCTAAAATTTTCTAATGTTATATAATTACCTATATAATATATGTGTAAAATATACATTGCCTACATGCACATGCAATCACATGTGTAGAAAGCACGATGTGTTTTAGGAAGGAGAATGATTAATTAAATGTGCAAGTTTGGTTAGGCTAGGCAAAGACGAAAGAGTGAGGCCTGGATTAACAGAAGCACGTGGTGCTTTAGGAACCTATAGTGAGGCCACTTAACCTAGAGGGGGGTCCAAAGTGATTTCTAAGATGAAGGATGTGTGTGTGAAAGCACTCCAGGCAGAGAGGCTTTTGTCTGCAAAAGTCTGGAGCTGAAAAAACATAAGGAATGGGGAGAAATCCAGTATGCATAGGACACAGAATGAGCAGTGGAAGTTAAGAGACTAGAAAGGCCAAAACGGGGAGCATGGCTGAGAGCTGAAGCAAGGGAACAAGGAACGGGCAAACCACACAGACGTAATTCTTTAAACAGCAGTGGTGAGAAATGAACAAGTATAGACTTGAGAAAGATGTCTGTGGCTGGTGTCAGGTTGGAAAGGAGTCAACTCACTGAGACCTGTGAGGTTACTGAGGCTAGTCACATCTGGAAAGCAGACGAAAGTGAGGAATAATCAAAACATAATGAACAGTTATCTAGTAACTGATTAGATGTGAGTGGGGTTGGGAATATGTGGGAGTCAGAAACATTGGAGGGCATTATATCAGATTGATATGAGCAAAAGCCTTGGAGCCTAACAGTGCTGGGCTTACTTCATAAGCATCCTCAGTTTTCTCATCTGGCAATGGAACTGGTAAAACTTACCTCATGGGGTTATTATGATGCATAGATAAAATAACGTGTATAATATGCTTGAAAACGTAGCATGGGATTAAATATTGTTACTATTACTTTTTAAATGATTGCTATTTTATCATCAGCACATGAGACCTCATACCTGGATCTTATGACAATTTTTATTTCACTTTCATGGTCTAAATGGGAGAAGTATGTATCAGAATCTACAAAATGTTACCTCAGGTGTTGTTTATCAAAGCAGAGTAAAACCAAAAGGAGAAAAATTCCTCGTTTTGAAATTGCCTATTTAAAAACTGTTATAGGAAGCCAAATGTGCAAATCTAAAGCCTTCAGAATGACTACTCATGTGTGTGTGTGCGTGTGTATGTGTGTGTGTGTGTGTGTGTAAAAGGTCAACAGCATGCCATTCCCTAAAGTGCCCACAGAAGTCATTCACTTTCTCATGTGAGTTTTCTAAACATTACGGAAGATACAAAAATAGATTTGGAAAAATAAGCTATCACAACCAGTTTTGTCTTTTTGTTTTTGTTTTTGTTTTTTGCATTTACTTTTAACACTACAGCTTTTATCACTACACAGTTAAAACAAATGCCTCACCACTGCATAACAAAGGTGATCCTGTTTCCAAACAAAGTGTTGGAACCTCACAGCCTGAGGTCCTATCTCTTCCACTCAGCCAACTGTACATTTTAGGATCTGTTATTTAAAGCACCCCTTCTTGGTTCCAAAAATTTGCATCAGTTAGGGATGCTGTCAGCCACAAGTAATAGAAAGCCTAGCTAATAGTGGTATAAAAATAGGGTTTATTTTAATCACTTGCCAAGGTAGTAGGCGGTTGCCAGCACTAATTCACCTACCCAGCCGTGTTACCAGGGACCTGGTCTCTCTCCTTCTGTTCACTCCACAGTCCTTTGCTGGTAGCTTTTCATCCTCATGCTTGTTGCATCCCAGCTATAAGATAGCTGTCTCAGCCCGACATGATGTTCAAAGCAGAAATATGGAGGAAGGTGCTGTGTAAGTGAACTCTCTTTGTTCCTGCTCTTTTAAAAAGAAAGTTTCCTTAGTAGACTTCTCTTTATGTCTCTGGTTAAAACCATGGGTTCCATGGCCTCTTCTAGCTATAAGGGAGGCTAATAAGAAAATCAGTATCTTGCTTTTAAAAATCTCTACAGTAGGAGTCAGTCAAAAGAGAATGGAGTTGAAAATGCTGTTGGCTTAGCAGCTATGACTATTGCCACATAACAAGTTATTCCAAAATGCAGTGGCTTTAAACAAAATAAGTGTTTATTATCTTTCACAGTTTCGGTGGGTCTGAAATTCAGAAGTGGTTTTGGCCTGGGGTCTCTCATGATCTTGCAGACACATATTGGCCTGGACAGCAGTCATCTGAAGGTTCAAATGGGGCTGGCTGCAGGAGCTGCTTCTAAAGTGGCCCACTGACTTGACTGGCCAGCTCACACGGGCTTTTGGAAGTCAGCTTCATTTTTTCTCCAGTAAGCCTCTTCATGGCATGGACACTGGCTTCCCCCAGAGCAAATGATTCAAGATATCAAAACAGAAATGACAATACCTTTTATGACTTGCTCTCAGAGGTCACACACCATTATTTCTGCAACATTCAATTGAACACACAGGTCAGCCCTGTTCAATATGGAAGGAGACCACACAGGGCATGGCTAATAGTGAAGCAGGTTAGTCAGTGCAATTTAGACGTAGATAGGTTAATTACAGGCAGGTCCAAATTAAAATAGAGTAAGCATTCAGACGTCTTTCTTATTGGTACCTGACCTTCACCTGACCAAGCACACCAGACCTTACCACCTTGTGGGCTAGATTGTGGATCTACCAGTACAATAAATCATCACAGAAATAATAGGGAGTTACCCAAAACACAGACGTGATCTAAAAATGCCCAAATGTGGTTAGGCAATAACTTTCATTATTTGGAAGGTCCTTGTGACCTTAGAAGGTTGAGAGATGGTAATCAAAACTCGTGACCAGACACCTGCAGCCCACATCTCTTAGTTCATGGTTTGCTTAATCATCATTATAAAATTACATAAGCTTCTTGTCAAAGGCAAGCATGCGCCCTTTCTTGTAAGGCACTCACTCTTTCCTTGAGCATGTCTTTTTCTTTCTAATAAATTCTTCCTTAAACTATACTTTGAATTCGCTCTGAAATTCTTTCCTGGAGCAAGATCAAGAACTCACAGAGCAACACACTCCACTCCACCAGGCATCAGTAGGAGGCAAGGATCATTGGTTGCTCTCTTGAAGACTGGCTGCCACAGCAGCACAGATCTAACCATACTGCTCCTATTTTATCTCCTGTCTCACACAGTGTTGTTGTTAATTGTTGTTTTTTAGAAAGTAGGATTTATTGAGAGGATAGAATAGCTGCCACAGTGGGAGGGGAGCCGAAGGGGTTGCTCCGTAGGACATTTTTATAGCTTTTCTTGCTCCCTATCCATAAACAGAAATGAATGAATGTATGAGGAAGAAAAGTAGAGGCTTAATCAAACCTTCCCATATCACCAGAAAAGCTCTCTGAACTACCAGCCACCAAAAGAAGGAAAGCAGTCCACAAGTAGGACGTAAAAGGTAAATCCTACTTTTTCTTACTGGACAAATTTGTTGGCCAAAAAAAGCTAGACATCACTGGACAATTTTTAACAAAATCATAAGGAAAATTCTACTACAATAACATAACGAGTGGTGTGGCTTGTTTTTCAGTAGTGAATTGCCCATATACTTTCTCTCTTTCTCTCTCTCCCTTTCTCTCTCTCTCCATATATATATATATATAAGACATGGGGCAAGGAACTGTGATATTTTGAATATAGTTTAGTGCTTTAAGACACATTTTTTTCTACATGAGGAAAATATAGATAATTTGATCCAATTAAGCCCTCACTGTTACCAATTTGGTTTGCTTGCCACAGGTTTTTAGGATAGTCTCTTGACTACTGTTGCAAAGTATTACATTAAAAGCTGTTGCAAATGTGGCCAGTGCAGTGACTCATGCCTGTAATCCCAGTACTTTGGGGGGGCCAACGTGGGAGGATTGCTTGAGCTCAGGAGCTCAAGACCAGCCTGGGCAACATAGCGAGATCTTGTCTCTACAAAATAAATAAATAAATAAAAATATTAGCTGGGTGCCATGGTGAGCGTCTTTTGTTCCAGCTACTCCAGAGCCTGAGAGGGAAGGCTCACCTGAGCCCAGGAGGTCGACACTGTGGTGAACTGTAATGGTGCCACTGCACTCCAATCTTGGCAACAGAGTGAGACCCCCAAACTCAAAAATAAAAATAAAATAAAAAATTGTTGCCAATAAATAAGTTTTTAAAAACTTAGCCAATTTGGCAGTCATAATTTTCAGATTTCTTTTGACTGACTTTAGTAGCTGCCTATAGTCTCAGATGGTGGTGACCAAGAATTCTTCAAATCAGACAAAGGACACAAGACTACCTCAGAGAGCCCAGGCCACTGTTCTGAAAGGTTCTTGCTATTGGGCTTGTTTTATTCTTGTGTGTGTGTGTGTGTGTGTGTGTGTGTGTGTATTAGGAGTCTCATTCTGTTGCCCAGGCTGGAGTGCAGTGGCACGCTCACAGCCTCCACCTGGTGGGCTCAGGTGATCCTTCTGCCTCAGCCTTCCAGTAGGTGGAACTACAAGCTTGTGCCACCATGCCCAGCTAATTTTTTTATTTATTGTAGAGACGAGGTCTTGCCATGTTGTCCAAGTTGGTCTCGAACCCATGGGCTCAGGCAGTCCTCTTTCTTCAACTTCCCAAAGTGCTGGAATTACAGGCATGAGCAACCAGGCTTGTTATATTTTTATAACTCATTTAAGCAAAGTTAAAAATGTCTCTACAACATGTCTACTTAGTTCATATATCTTGACACTAATTTCACTGATGAAAGAGCATTTCTAATATCCATTATGCTAAGCTGGGCTTGGTGGCTCAGCCTGTAATCCCATGCTTTGGGAGGCTGAGGTGAGTGGATTGCCTGAGCCCGCGGGTTCGAGACCCGCCTGGGCAACTTGGCGAGACCTCATCTCTACAATAAATCAAAAAAATTAGCCGGGCGTAGTAGTGCGCGCCTGTAGTTCCAGCTACTTGGAAGGCTGAGGCGGAAGGATCGCTGGAGCCCAGCAGGTCGAAGCTGTGGTGGCCAGGAGCATGCGCCACTGCACTCCAGTCTGGGCAACGGAGTGAGACTTCAACTCAAAATATATATATATATATCCATATGCTAAAGAACAAAGCCCCTGTGTCTAACAGACTTGAAGATAGCTGAAGTCTATTTTGTGGAAACTGTATCTAGAGTTGGCCTTTTGATTAAGATTTTTCACATGCTGTCTGCCACTCCTGAAGTGTATTCTTGGCAAGTGTAAATGACCAGCCCAAAGGTGGTGTAAGTTAAAACAAACACGCATGGATACATCACCTATCTATGCTGGAGTATTTTAAAGAAGCCTTCAATCTCACAACAATCACTCATTGAAAAGCCAGACAAGGATGCATCCTACCATACACAGCTGCCCTTTATTATGCCAGTCTCAATAATGAAGTCAAGCCTTTATTCATAAGAGTAGTACTCTAGGTAACTTTTTCTGTTTTACTCCTGTTTTGATGGCTGGAAGCAGAGAACAGTTTGTCTGATGTGAACAGGAGAAAGTAACTAGTTGATAGAGTGATAATCCATTAGTATTAAACAATTGATGATAAAGAAACCCAGATTTTGGGGTAGAGTACTGAGTCCAAGACCAAATTGCTCATGAATTAAAATTTAGTTTGCCTTTGTTAAATTCCTCTTCCCCTTTTCAAATCTCCTTTGTGATCATTTTGTATTTACTTCTGTATTCTCCCACGATGGGAACCATATATCCAGTCTAGACAAAGCCTTAACTTAAAACTACTTACAGCATTTTGTGTCATGATAGAAAGATATGCTATTTCATTTTTGAGGCAGTATTGCTAGTGTGCCCCTCCATTCTATATTGAAGGATTATAAAAAAGAATATGTAATGTCATATTTTGGGCCCTTCAGCATTTAAGGAACAAGTCCACATGAAGTCATGTCTTAATCTTCATAGAAAGTTTATTTTTACAGAGAAATGCAATCGTCTTTCTAGGACAGAATAGAGAAGAAGGATTTACTGTCAAAATCACCTAAATTAATAGAGCTTTGGGGGGGGGTTGGTAATAGATGGATTTGATTCTTTTAAAAAAATTAAAGTCAGCTGTTTAACACCTGCAAAAGCTTCAGGATATATTATGTTCAATAAGTGTTAACGTTTTAAAAAGGGGGGAAAATTCAGCAAATAGAAACAAAAAAAAATCTCAGTGCAATAAATGTTAGCATCTGAGAATCTCTCTTTGGTTTATTCATGAGTGTTACTTAGAAGTCTGTCTGAGGCTCATTAGGCCATTTAAAATCACAGGTCTATCCATATGCAGACCAAATGTTTAAGAAAGGATTGCACACCCACAAAAGAAGAAGAAGGGGAAAAAAGGCTGAACAGCTTTGCCTTGAAAGTCAGGGTGCATTCTATTGTCAAAAGGTAATTATACTCTACCCCCCTCCCCACCCAGGGATGTAACTACTTGTTTCATTAGAAACAGAAATCCCAAATTTTACATTGGTACAATTCCAGTCTGGAGGGAATTTTGATAGCAACTGGGGATCACATATCTCTCATTCTGCATTTTCTGTGCTTCCTGTGGTTATGATGATTGTAGTTACCAGAAATCTGGGATATGTGACCAGTGTAACCATGACCAGTGGTTGGTAGTCTTTTACAGTGGTAGTATAGTAGGTGAAGCTCTAGGGGCAGTAATGAGATGGAAACATCACTTTCCAGCAGGGCGCGGTGGCTCAAGCCTGTAATCCCAGCACTTTGGGAGGCCAAGGCAAGAGGATTGCCTGAGCCAGTGGGTTTGAGACCAACCTGGGCAACTTGGTGAGACCCTGTCTCTACAATAAATTTAAAAATTAGCTGGGCATGGTAGTATGCTCCAGTAGTTCCAGCTACTTGGAAGGCTGAGGCGGATCTCCTGGGCCCAGCAGGTCGATGCTGGGGTGGCCATGAGCATGAGAGACGGAGTGAGACTCCGACTCAAAAAAAGAAACATCATGGCCAGTTTTTCACTATGCTCCATTCAACATTAGGTATCATCCACATTCACAGACTCACGGTAGGTAAATTCATGTGAGTATGTTAGGATATTAACTTCAAAATATCCTGATTTCCATTTATAATGCACCTCAGACTCTGGGAACCTTTAGGAGATTTGTGGTATTGTGAAATACAGAGAGTATTTGGTCTTTGTCCTAATTCCTGGCACACAGTTCCTAAAACCCTTGGAATCTCTGGAGTGATAAGAATGTCTTTTGTATGCTAATGAGATGACTGTTGACTGGCAGGCCTTAGGCAGTTTAGAATACATTTGGTTACCAGAAAGCATAGGTACCCTTAGAGGGTTGGGACTTTCAGTCCAACCTTCAGAGAGAGGAGAGGGGCTAAAAGTTGAGTTGATCAATCATACTTACCTAAAAAGTCTTCACAACAGCCCAAAGTGAGAAGGTTCAAGGGAGCTTCCAGATAGCTGAACACTGAGGGTAGCAAACCTGGAAAGGGCATGGGAGCTTTGTGGACCATTCCCTTCACCTTGCATCTCTTTCATCTGGCTGTTCATCTGTATCCTTTGTAATATCCTTTATAATAAACAGTAAATGTAAGTAACATGTTTAACAGACTTCTGTGAATCACTCTATCAAATTAATCAAACCCAAGAAAGGATTCCTGGGAACTCTGATTTATAGCTTGTCAGTCAGAAGCGCAGGTCACAACCTGGGGCTTGTGACTGGCATTTGAAGTGGAGGCAGTCTTGTGGGAATGATCCCGTAACCTGTTGGATTGCTGTCTCCAGATAGATAATGTCAGCATTGAATTGATTTACAGAACACCCAGTTGATGTCCACTGGAGAATTGATTGCTTGGTGTGTGTGGGAAAAATCCCCACACATCTGTTGGAAGTATTGTGTTGAGTGTTGCATGAGAGTAGAAAAAAACACTTTGGATTTTTTCTATCTCTATTAAAGTTTCTTGGAAAACCAAGGCAAAAACAAAACAAAAATCCCCTACCTTCTCTCTGGGAGGAAGGAGAGATGTTAATATTTTGTGGGTATTTACCTAGCTTGAAAACAGTCTCTATTCTTTTTCTGTTTTGTGAATGTGGATCTAAATTATATTTCATTCCATTCTGATTTTTTTGTTCCCCAAAATCTCTACTTGAAAATGAAAAGTCGTCAGGCAAGGTGGCTCATGCCTATAATCCCAGCACTTTGGGAGGCAGAGGCTAGAGGATTGCCTCAGCCTACAGGCTCGAGACCAGCCTGAGCAACTTGGTGAGACCTTGTCTCTACAATAAATAAAAAGAAAAAATTTGCCGGGCGTGGTGGTGCATGCCCAGCTACTTGGAAGGCTGAGCTGGAAGGCTCGCCTGAGCCCAGCAAGCTGAGGTTGCGGTGGTTGTGAGCGTGCCACTGCACTCTAGCCTGGGCAACAGAGTGAGACTCCAACTCAAAAAAAAAAAAAAAAAGAAAGAAAGAAAGAAAATGACGAATCAGTGTGTAGTGTGAAAATGGAAATGGTCAATTTGATTTCTATTACTGTACTTCTTTCTACAGGCTTTGAAACTTCTACAATGTCAGTAGTTGAATACGATTCCCTTGTATTTTGTAAATTTACTTTTCTTGCTTTATGTCAGTAATTTATCCTTTTAAAATTTACTTTAGATTAATTTTCTTCTTGAAAAACTAACCTTAGATTGTTTCTGTAAATAGAAATTTTAATAAAAACAATTACCCAATTATTCTGTATCAATTTCAAGAGGATTTTATGTTCTAGTTAAGAAAGTAATTAGGGCTATTTCCTCATTTGCTGGCTGTCAGATTGAAGATAAGGAAAGTTTTCAACCTTTTTCAAGCCCAGAAACTTCTGCAAATGTTGCTTCAGAGAGGACTGGGCAGACAAGTGTAGTTTTTCTACCTGTGCTCAACATCACCCCTTTTCTTTCTTCAGGGCTGACTCATGAAGGATGAGCCTGTGCTTTTATCTCTGGTGCTTACAAATATTTAAATTTCATTGTAAACACATCCTGCTGGCTTGGATGCATTTGAGGAATGGCTCTAACAGAAGAATGTGGAAGAAATGTGGTTGTTTGAAGTTCTCTTTCCCACTTATTTTCTATGCTCAAAACTGTTGACCCGCATGTGATGTGGATACTTCATTTCTTGACTCTCAGTTGACCCTTGTCAATTATATTGAGGAGATAGGACAATAAATTTTAAGTACATGTATTTATTGAGCATATTAAGTGTCCACGTGCACTCTCAGACTTTGTCACTTAAATTGGTAACTGCATGAAATGGTTTAGGATTTAGCAATCTGTATTAGTTCACTGTTATTGCCATAACAAAGTACCAGAAATATCATGGCTTGAAACAAAACATATGTATTATCTAACAGTTTTATAGGTCAAAGTCTGACATAGGTCTCACCAGGCTAAAATCAAGATGTTGGCAGGCTGCGTATTCGTGGAGGCTTTAGAGGACAATTCATTCCTTGCTCATTTGGCCTGTTGGCAGAATTTGGATCCTTGTGGTTGTGAGACCGAGGTCCCTGTTTTCTTTACTGGTTGTCAGCTGAGGGCTGTTTTCATCTTCTAAAGGCAGCTGTATTCCTTGGCTCATGGCCCCTTTCCTTCATCTTCAAAGACCAGCAAGGGTGAGTTGAGCCCTTCTCATGTTGCATCTCTCTTTTTGTAGCCAGTAAAGGACAATCCAGGATAATTTCATCATATCAAGGTTTGTAAACTTAATTACATCCACCCTTTTCTTATGAAAGCTACCTTCACAGGTCTCATGGATAAGGACATGGCAGGCATCTTTGGGGCACCAATATTCTGCCTATCACATAGTCTCTGTGTGGCTAAGGGATGGAGATGCAAAGCAGTGTTCATTTTACTTCAGTCTACTTCTGAGACTCTACCCTACCTCATTTTAAAAAAGTAATACATGCATATGGCTTAAAGAAAAAAATAGTACTCATAGGTTTGGAACGAAAAAATAGCAGCACCTTGTGACATCTCTCCTTTCCAGATTCATGTTTCTGAAAACTCTTAAAGCTATTTCATCTGCTAATTACCTCCATATTTCTAAATAACATAATTAATACTGCTATTTCCTAATTTTTAAAAAGAATTTTAGACATTATTTATTCTGTCCTACGGACAATGAAGATTTAGCTCTCTTGTATCATCTCCTATACAGCTCACAACCTGCTTCTCTCCCTCCCTTTCCAACATAATTACTTAATTATCACTGTTTTGGTTAAATCAGTAGCCAGTGTTTACATTAATATGAGTATATAAATATTCCTTATAATTAAGATACATACTGTTTTATTAGTGTGTGTGTGTGTGTATATATATATATAATATATATATATATTATATATATATCCGGATTTAACAATTGTCTTCATTTATCTACTATTTGATTTTCTGTGTGTTCTAATAATTTAGGGCTAAATTCTCCACTGGAGCTATAAAACTCCACAATAAGATAAAACAAAAATCAGGAATTCTTTCAGTTAGAATTTACCTAAGAACATCCCTCCTGGAGCCCTCTATCCTGTTTTTCTGATGTTGATTCATTTTCTATGGTCTTACTGCTCAAATGTCTTCCTGAAGTACCCTTTCACCAGCAGATTGTGGCTGTTTTCTGGAACCTTGTTTTCCTATTGGAAAAAGGCACCTGGAATATAATTTTATTGAGACTTTGCATGTGGGAAAAGCTCTTTATTCTCTTTTCACCTTTGGTTGGTATTTGGCCAGATACCAGTCTTCTTCAGCCTTCAGAGTCGCTGTTGCACATCTCATGCCATTCTAATTCTTAATCATCTGATTGTATTTTTTTCCTATCTAGAGACTATTAAAATAATCTTTTTACATGCGGTGGCTGAATATTTCTCAATGATGTGTCTTAGTGCTGATCGTTTCTTTTTTTTTTTTTTTTGAGTTGGAGTCTCACTCTGTCGCCCAGACTGGAGTACAGTAGCCGCTCCCGGCCACTGCAGCCTCAACCTGCTGGACTCTGGTGATCCAGCCTTCCAAGTAGCTGGAACTACAGGCGTGCGCTACCACGCCCTGCTAATTTTTGATTTATTGTAGAGACAAGGTCTCGCCAAGTTGCCCAGGCGGGTCTCGAACCCGCGGGCTCAGGCAATCCACTCACCTCAGCCTCCCAAAGCGCGGGATTACAGGCTGAGCCACCGAGCCCGGCTGATGATCGTTTCTCATTGTGCTAGTTGGGTGTTCATGGACTCATTCAATGTGGAAATTTTCTTATATTATTTCTTTGAAAATTTTATACCACAGCTTAATCTCTTCTTACTTTCTAGACATATCATCCTAGTTTTCCATTACTTTTTCTTTTAGTTCTTCAATCTTGTTTTATAGCTTATATACTGAATCTTCTGCACCCATATGCTCTTATTCTCTGAACAAGAGAACATTCTGTTTCTATGTTTTAATAGATGCAATTTTTACCTGAGTAAATGTGACATAGTTGGTTTATACTTTTTTCTGTTCCCTGGTTGCCTGTTCTGTTGTTTTCTTTTCTCCTTATTTACTGAACTTTGTCTCTATTGTCATGTTTGAGGGAGTATGATGTAGTGACTAGAAACATGGGCTCTGTAAATAGCTAAAGCAATCCTCAGCAAAAAGAACAAAGCTAAAGTCATCATACTTTCAGACTTCAAACTTTACTATGAGGCTACAGTAACCAAGACACCGTGGTACTAGTAAAAAGAAAAAAAAGACACATAGAACAATGGCACAGGATAGAGAATCTGTAAATAGAACCAAAGACATTCAACCAACTCATCTTTGACAAAGCTGATGAAAACAAATATTGGAGAATGGAAACTATATTTAGCAAATGGTGCTGGGAAAGCTGGCTAACCACATGCAGGAGAATGAAACTGCACCTCTACCTATTACCAGATACAAAAATTAACTCAAAATGGATCAAGGGCTTAAACGTGAGACCTCCAACTGTAAGAATCTTAGAAGAAAACAGGGAGCACCCTCCTGGACATCAGTCTAGGCAATGAATTCATGGCTAAGTCCTTAAAATCAAATGCAACAAAAGTTAAGATAGACAACTGGGGACCTTATCAAACTAAAAAGTTTTTGCACAGCAAAAGAAACCATCAAGAGAGTAAAGAGACAACCCACAGAATGGGAAAAATATTTGCAAGCTGTGCATCCAACAAAGGTCTAACATCCAGGATCTATAAGGAACTCAAATTAATTGGCAGGAAAAAAAAAAACCCCATTAAAAAGTAGGCAAAGGGTATGTACAGACACTTCTCAAAGGAATACATTCAAGCAGCCAACAAACACAGCTGCACTAACCATCAGAGAAATGCAAATCAAAGCTACAATGAGATACCACCTCACACCAGTCAGGATGACTATCATTAAAAAGTGAATACACTCAGCCTGTAATCCCAGCACTTTGGGAGGCCGAGGCAAATGGATTGCCTGAGCCTGCGGGTTCGAGACCAGCCCAAACAACTTGGTGAGCCCTCGTCTCCACAATAAATTTTTAAAAAATTAGGCATGGTAGTGTGCACCTGTGGTTCCAGCTACTTGGAAGGCTAAGGCAGAAGGATCACCGGAGCCCAGCAGGTCGATGCTGGGATGGCCATGAGTGTGCCACTGCACTCCAGCCTGGGCGACAGAGTGAGACTCCAACTCAAAAAAAAAAAAAGTAAAAAACCAACAAACAGGTTTGTTGGCAAGGCTGCAAGAGAAGAGGGAACACTTTTACACTGTTGGCGATAATGTAAACTAGTTCGACCTTTGTGGAGAGCAGTGTGGCATTTTCTCAAAGAATTAAAAATTGAACTATCAGTCAGGATGGCTATCATTAAAAAGTAAAAAAATAACAGATGTTGGCAAGGCTGCCGAGAAAAGGGAGTGCTTCTACACTGTTGATGGGAATGTAAGCTAGTTCATCTTTTGTGGAAGGCAGTGTGACTTTTTCTCAAAGAATTAAACATTGAGCTACCATACAATCCAGCAATCCCATTTCTGGTAGTATACCCGAAGGAATATAAATTACTCTACCAAAAAGATACCTGCACACATATGTTCACTGTAACACTATTCACAATAGCAAAAACATAGAACTAACAGACATGCCCATTGAAAGTTGACTGGATCAAGAAAACGTGGTACTAACAGACAATGGAATACTACACAGTCATAAAGAAGAACAAAGTCATGAATCATTCTAAATGAACTATCACAGAAATAAGAAATGGAATACTGAATGGTCTTATTCATAAGCAGTTCCTAAACATTGAGCACTTGAGCACAAAGGCAGGATAAACAAACACTGCTAAAGGAGGGAGAGGGGGCGGATGAGGGGCATGCAACCACCCATGGGTGCTATGTTTGCTACCAGGAAGAGAGAGGGCTCATTAGAAGCCCGACCCTTAACAGCATGCAATCTACTTATGTAGCAAATCCTCACATTTACTCCACAACTCTAAAATGAAAAATTAAAAAAGAAAAGAAACATAAGTTCTAGATCCAAATTGAAAGATTGTAAAACTGGCTGTAGTACTCAGTATCTTGTGACCTTGTACAAGTTACTTAGTTTTAATGTACTTCCATTTCCTTACTGAAAAATGAGAATAATGATGGTGCTTACCTTATAAAGTTGTTACAAGTAATAATTAAATGTATGTGTATGTGTGAAAAATATTAATATGTATGAAGGAGTAAATGAGTCTGTATAAAACCTTAAAATGTGCCTAGAATGATGCCTGCCACATAGAAAGACAGCATTGGCTGTTTATTGATCTTTCAGAATGTAGTACTAATAGGGTGACTGGGAACTTTGTATGTGTGAGGAGGACTTGTTGACTGGTAGCTTCTTGAGTGCAGGCTGATAAGGTGGGGGTGAGCTGGCTTTTTCATTGAGGAACCCCAAATGTCAGAATATACACATCATTCTCTTGGTCTGTTCAGTTCTCTTGAGATAAATTCTACAAATTTATGCCTATGGGGTTTAGGCCTGGTTTTCTTTATTCTAGAAGCCAAAAAGCCGACTTAGGGAAGAAGGCTAGGCAATCTCTTGTCTGGCAGGCAGATTTTTACTTAATTGTCTGATTTTCTGCATTTAATATCACTCTCCTCATCAGGTGTGGATGGTGTTACAAAATCCATAGCCTCTATGTTCAACCTCTCTAGACAGCCAGAGGAGCAGCAGTCAACAATTTACAAAGGTTGAGGCAGTGCTCATGTTTCCAGCTTTACTTTGTACCCTAACCATTCTCAGGTTAATCCTTCAGTCCCAAGATCCATCAGTTTAAACGCGCTTGTTTCTCCCTGGCTCCACTTAACCCAGAGTTTCAGCCCTTTTCCTTTACATCTTCTAAATAAATTACCACTCATTCACTTCATTTTCAGTTTACAAAATGCTATCACCGTCTCTCACTCTCTGTTGTTTCTTCTCTACTCTTTGTCCTTCTAGGTCTTTCTTTTTAAAAAAATAATTTTATTGTCATTATGGTAGAGAATTATGAGGGAATAATAACAAACACTTGTTATTCAACTCACCAAACTTAACTGTCCCTCCCCAAACAAGGACTAGTTCCAATGGCAGAAGAGGAGGGATAGGGAAGCCAAGTTCTGACATCGGTGAACACTGTTGGTTTTGAGCAGATATTCTTATTGCTGTTTTTATTCCATTTTCTCTGGTACTGGTAGATTCTGTTGATGTAGTAGTTATAATTTATTGGGGGTTCCTTTTAATTTTACTCAGCTCTCTCTCACAGAGTGGCAGATTATACTTGTTTATTTATTTTATGATCCCAATCCCTTTTTTTAAGCTGCTGTGCCTCCTAGCTTTTTCTGGCAGCTCCATGCCTCCAACATCTCTTCTTACTTCTATATTCCTTCTTAAGGAGCTCAGAAACCACTGAGTTCTTCCCACCCTTAGTGTTCCATAGAGAACTGAAATGGGCATGCCCACATTTTTTCTTCCCATTAATACTTTACTTTTCTGTAACCCTTTCATTCTCTATTGATGTGGGCTGGTCCCAGTGATCTCTGTTCCTCAGTCATCTTTAGATGAGAAGCAAGCACTAATCTCTATTCTCAATGTGTGCCACCTACACCTATGCATACATCACAAGACATGTCAGGTTTCTTAGAAACCTCTACACTGGGCTTATCTAAGTACTTTGAGGTTCTATGAGTGAGCTAGCCTTGAGTAGAGAAGAGGTGAATATACTTGGAAATCGTGGAGATAAATTATTTTTGTCCATTTCTTTGGTGTATGTTTGAAATTATGGGACCCAGAAATTCTTTTATCCATCAACTTGTTTACCTGGCAAGCAATTTGGTAATCTGGAGTTATTCATACTTCAGTAGTGTTTATTTAACATTCAAGATGTTAAGACTTAAAGGTGTGATAGAAATGTAAAGACTCAGTAGTATTCTTTTTTTTTTTGAGTTGGAGTCTCACTCTGTCACCCAGACTGGAGTGCAGTGGCCGCTCCCGGCCACTGCAGCCTCCACCTGCTGTGGCTCCGGCGATCCTTCTGCCTCAGCCTTCCAAGTAGCTGGAATTACAGGTGTGTGCTACCACGCCCGGCTAATTTTTTGATTTATTGTAGAGATGAGGTCTCACCAAGTTGCCCAGGTGGGTCTCGAACCCACAGGCTCAGGCAATCCATTCATCTCAGCCTCCCAAGGCGTGGGATTACATGCTGAGCCACCGAGCCCGGCACTCAGTAGTATTCTTAATGCTAAGGTAGGTAAATATCAGTCCTATGATAAGTTCTTTGGACTCACAATGAATCTTGGCCCAACTGGCTCAATCTTGCTCATGTCCATGTTACAATAGGTGCCATTAGAGATCCAGTAACCCCCCTCACCAAAATTTCTGGATCAGCAGGGTCAAAAGATGATTTGTCTGTTACCAGAGATTTAAGTGAAATGTTTTGAGATCTACTAGACATTTTGCTTCTGACTTCAAATTTGCCCCAAGAAATTACAATCCAAGTCCTGTACCCAATTACTAGAATGTTTCTATGACACTTCTATTTGTTTTGAAATCATATTTTTCTCCAAGATAACATGTAATAATAAAATTTTTTTAAAGTTCCAAAGCCCTACAGCAGTTGTATCTAAATTATAGGTTATCATCAAACTATTAAAATGTATGTAATATTTATAAGGTGATAACATGATATAAAATTTCTAATACACTTTGGTCACAATTATACTAAAAGCAATATGAAAAATAGGAAATCAGGAAGAAAATATACTTCAATGTTACTAATTGTTTTTAGAATGAAATTAGGGCTAATTTTTCCCTTTTAAAAAACATGCCTTTCTTCATATTACAAATTTCCTGAATGAAATTTTATTCTCCTTGAGTTAGAAAAAATAATATACTCAGGCGCATGATAAAAATTACTAAGTTAAATTAAAATTAGCATATTGTTGATGAAGTTAAGTATTTAAATACTATATTCATACAAAAAAAGAAACTTTGGAGAGGGTAAACATTCTAATGTCCTACTACTGAATTCTGAAAAGAAATGACTTTAAAGAAGCCAATTTGAAGGACTGTGGGATGGAGCCAGTGTGGGAGTTTTTACATTGACTATTCCTGGTACAGTCTATCAATGAAGGAAGGAAAGGGAGAAACTTACTTAATTCTCTGAGGTGAAGACCCAAAGTTAATATTCTTTGAAAGTTTATTGTAAGACATGCTCAGAAGGTTGCAAACCAATACATGTTCCTATTCATACTGCCCTTTGTTTTTCCCTGTGTGTATACTCACTTTTAGCCTGTCAAGTAGCAGAAAAAGAGACTTGGCTACAGCGGACATCTAATCATTCTAGAGAAGGTTTGAGTGTCTAGTAAATGCCAAGTGATGAGCCTTCAAGTTCTGAGAAAAATTAAAATATTGAGAAGGCAATCTCTTTTATCTTTTTATGTCTGAATTTTTTTAAAAAAGGATTTCCAAGCAAAGAGAGAAGAGCATAGTTTGTTTAGAATGTCACCTTCAAAGGAAAAGAAGATTATCTTGAGTAATTTCCCATTGAGAATATTTGGCAACTTTAGTGGAATTGCATTCCTCTCAGATTTGAGACAGAGCCTTTCTATTTCTGCTGACCTTCTATAAAGACAAATTTTTTTCCTGGCCTATACTTCCTTCAAACTGTGTGAAGGTATCATTTATCTAAGGCAGAGAATCTTCTGATGGAATCCTGGTACAAATGAAACAAAGTCATGGCAAAAGGCCCATTTCTTATAAACAGACCAAGTCTGTTTGCTCCAACTCAAATTCTTGTAGCAGCCAAATTCAGCTGGGCATTTGTCACTTAATTTAGTGGTAGGGGTGGGGTGGATGGATTGGAGGGTGGGGAGTCAGGGGGCAAGGATATAGAGTGAATCACAAGGATTAGCTGTGCATAGGGATGGATGGATTGGAGGTGGAGACTTAGGGAGAAAGGATATAGAGTGAATCATAAGGATTAGCCGTGCATATTATTTTACTCAGGGTACTCTCTTCCTTAATTCCCATGATTTACCCCTGTGGATTTCCCACATTTAAGCAATAAGTAGCCACTGTAAATTACCACTTAATAGGATCAGTTCCTCATGTCAGAAACCTAAAGTACTTCAACAGAAAGGAAAATGAATATTTTACTTTTACTTTCTGAGAATTGATGCATATGGTCACCATACTACAAAGAATTTTAAATTCATATATAGATAAATGAATTTGTTCCCTTTGCTTTTGTAATAGAAACATAAAAGAATCTTCATATTTGAGCCCTTTTTGTTGAGTCAAAAAATGATGCCAAAAACATGTGGAGCTTGGGATATGGGCCAAGATGGTAAACATAATGGTTACAATTTGGTTGTCTGCGACTGTTGCTTTAAAAGTCTTTCTTAAAACATGTATTTACAGTATCATTATAGGTATGAACAAGAACATTTTTTTGTGACAGAAGTTGACTTCTGCTCCAAAGATAGTTTAGGAAATGTTTTAGAACCCTAAGTAGACCTTTTCTCCAGTCATCTTTAGACGTGTTTGTTCTATAAATCAAGTGTTATCTTTCTTAAGCACTGGCTTCTTCCCTGTGCCTAATTATGTTAATTGTTGCCTAGTACATTAATTATATTAATATGAATATTATGCCTAATATGTTAATTATTTAAGAGCTATATTTTATTTTAAAATTGTGGGGCACAATTCAGGGTTAGGTATACAAATATTCATTGTGCAGATACCTTTGTTGATGAGGTGTGCCCCCCCTTCCCCAGGCAATTTCCCACTACTGCCAATCCCACCTCCCCACTGCCCCACGCCCCCGCAGGTTCCCACTACTGTCAATCCTTTTCTTATATATCTTATTATGATAGTTGTTCAAGGTCCACTTATGAGTGAGAACATGTGATACTCAGTTCATTGTTTCTGTGAAAGATCACTCAGTATTATAGACTCTAAGTCCCTCTAGGTTGCTGCAAGTTTCATTATTTTGTTTTTCTTTATGGCTGCGTAATATTCCATTGTATATATGTACCACATTTTTTTTAACCAGTCCTTTTTTGATGGGCAGCACGGTTGGTTCCATGTTCTTGCTATTGTGAACAATTAAAAGCTATATTTTCATAGGTCTTCCTGTAAATCACATTAATGGATTAATATGAGAGAAAGAGAGAGAGAGAGAGAGAGAGAGAGAGCGAGAGAGAGACTCTGAGGAGAATCTAAAGATTATAACTAAAGTCACTGACAGGTTCTGCCAGGGCCTTTTGCATTTGGCTATCCTGTTTTTCCTTTGAAACAGATAAAGGAAGACTTAGGAAAAATTGATATTGGGCTTACTACTGTTGGAGAACTGAGGATCTCAAAGAATGAAGATAGATTTTATAGGAACAGAAAAACAAATGAAGCCAGATGAAGTCCTGGAGTAATCTGGTCCTCTACTTGAAGAGGAAAGGGTTTTTGTGCCTAAGTTAATCAGAATTGTCTCATACTAAGCTAAAATGTGTATGAGACTGTGATAGACTTCAGAGAACTCATTGATTGATTTATATGAGAGATTTTTTTTTTTTTTGTCTTTAGGACTGAAATAAGATCAGAGGCTTTTTTTCCTTGAGCCAGATCATAATCAGAAGGCATGCTGCTTACTGATCATGAGATATCATAGCTATTGGGGTCTAGAAAGAATAAAAATCAGAATGATCAATAATTCTCCCCAGAAGGCAGGCCCAGCTTCCTGGTGAGTATGTAATCATAATAACCATGTACAAAGGTACCTGCATGATCAATGTTTATATACCTAACTCTGAATTGTATCCCACATCTTTATAATAAAAATTTTTTTAAAAAAGAAGAAGAAAAAAGAAAAAAAAACTTAAAAAAAAAGTGTGATGGAACCAAACCAAGATAGCCTGCTATCTCCACTCAGTTATGGCAATCACTGTCAGTGGAACCAGAAATTATTAAAGTATTAACTTAAGAATTCTGCATTCATCTCCATACTAAGGCTGTCCTTGATATCAGATTTACTGTATTCAAAGCAAATTGATGTCTCCCTTTCTTAGAGTCTGTTTGGATGGGCTCTCCTAAAACTTGTCATTTTAGTTCTCCTTTATCCAAACTAAATAGTAAGGAAAAAGTTTTCAACAACTATCATCCTCTGTTCTAGAAAGAGGAAATGGCATGGGATTTGGGGAAGGAGGAGTATAAAGAAAAGAAAATGTGGGCAAAATTCAAGAGACACAAACATGCATTGTCTTCACCATGTAGCAAATATGTTTATAAACCTTTCTCATTAGATTCTTATAATAAAACTGCCTATTTCATAGATGAAGAAGCAGAGTTTCATTGAGGTCTTGCCACAGGAGGTAGTAGAGCCAGAACTTGAATCCAGATCTCTCTGATATATTAAAAAAAAATACGCTTTGTTACTGTATCACCTCTCCCTCAAGTATTCTAGTCACTCTTTAGTGGTATATCTCAATAAACCCTATTGAGTGTCTATTATGTCTCATGACTGTGCTAGGTGCTGGACAGGGAAAGGATATGATACAGTGTGATAAACACTATATTAGTGGTACCTAGAGAGGATTATGAAAAAATTGAGGGGTACAGGCAAGATAATAATTCTTTCTTAACAGGGAACACAGATGTTCGTGTTGTCTATGAAAACAACAGTGAAGGTGCTACATTTAAATCTTCCCCTTAGAGTAAAGGTATGAGTTTGCCAAGCTAAGGGGTGGGGGATAGAATAGGGGAAATAAGAAGGTACATCAGGTTTGGGATGTAATAGCAAAAGCAAGCATTTGGAAGCCTGAAATTCTGATGTCTTATACTTTCATGGTACAGTCAGTGAAAATAGAGTCTCTTATACTGTGTACTAAGAGAATGGGAGTCTTTATAGAGGGGAAACTAGATGATCAAAACGGAGCTGTAAAAATTTGTTGATGGGGTGAGTATACTATTAATACAATGGACACTTTGATTAATCCAAGAATGGTTCATAGAGCCTGGCTTCCTAGATGGCAGGGATAGTGGTAGGGATAAGAAGTCTCCAGAAGAAAAAATAGATACAGAAAGGGCTCAGGCACCAACATTAAACTTCATTTTAAAATTCTGCAAGAACTGGCTAGGCCTCTTTCCCCTTTATCAGAAGCCAGCTGAAATGGATTCTCAGTCAGTAAAATGCTACCAATGAGACATACACTTGTGATGAGAGGGACAATTTCTTGATAATTCATTGAATAAAGGGAAGGAAAATGACTTTAAGATATCCATGCTTTGTGTTGTCAGTAAAGTGGTCTGATTAAATTGTGGAAAGAAGTGTTTTGATTGGGGTGGTGGGAGTCATCTTAGAAATCATATCCCTTCGTCTCTACTATAAAGGCTTTGGGGTGAGGAAAGGAGTTGTGGTTGCCTTCTGGAGCGTCATCGATAAGCTACCTTTTGACTGAGATCATCTTTAGTCTCTGCTCTAGTAGCTGTTATTTCCTGTAGTAGGATAGACCAATTCATCTCTTCACAGTCATTTCCCCAAATACATTATATAGTGAGTGATTATGAACTTGGGCTTTGACCTGTGATAGCATTTGTTTCAACTATTGACTTTGCCACTTATGATTTGTGTGAACTTGGGCGAGTTAATTTACCTAGCAAAGCCTCACTTTCCCCATTTGGGAGATGAGAATGCTGGATAGTGCTTAACTCATAACAGGGTCTATGTGAAATGAAGTTAGATGAGGAATTGAGGGGACACATGTAACATACCAGGTGCTATTCTAAGTGCTTTGCAGGTATGCACTCATTTCATTTTTAAAACAATAACCAGGGCAATCCCTTTGGGTCCCCTCCCACTGTGGGAGCTTTTCTGTCCTCTCAATAAATTCTGTTTTCTCAAAAAACAAACAAAAATAACCTCATAAGGTAGGTATGATTATTATCCACATTTAACAGATGAGGAAGCTGAGGGCTAGAGAAGTTAAGTAAGTTTCCCAAAGTCGCACAACCGGTTTCAGAGCCGGGATTTGAACTCAGACCTTTGGGCTTCAGATGTGACATCATTTGGCTACTGTGCTATACTGCCTCTGAAGGAGTTGAAACACTTGAGGTACATTTTCTGGCAGATGTAATAAAGAATAAAGATTAGCCAGTCAGGAAAACCTGGCTTTTTACTTGAGCCTGATGTCCAGCATATTCCTCAGAAATAGAATTTTGAAACCTCATCTTACCTTGATGACACATTAGCTGGAGTATTCACTTCTTCACCAATCCAGTTATATGAACATAGTGAAGATATTTACTATTTCCATGATGTAGGAAAAGACACTTCTTTCAATCTGTTTTAAAACAATTTCATTTCAACCTCACAAAACACTGTTCTGCCCTCATGAAAACATTGTCCTGCCATATTCTCACCACATATTTTGACAACATTCCCACAGTTAAAACAAATTAAAGATGTCAGGATCCACTGTATAATCAACATGTACCTAGATATATATTTCTTGGAGTACATTTTCATATAAGTTCAAGTCCATTCTGGTTTTATCAGCTATTGTCCTTAAAAGGGATTTCCAGATGTTGAAAAATTTTAAATCTTGATTTTGACTGGCTTCCATTTTAATTTTCTATTTTGAAAGTTTCTGCCAAAGGTCCGAAGTGTGAATGAGGAAGATTTCCTTTAGTCCAAAACCTACCATCTTGTTTCCATCCTGCAAAAAGCTGACATGGAGAAAGTTCAGCAAGGATGTCAGGTCTACCCTAACATATCTGTGATGGTTTGCAAAGTGTGTGATTAGGCTCCTGGCAAAATCCTGAGGAGGAAACTTCTCCAGCTGTAGCTCTAGTGTGCCATCCTTTTTAGGAACTTGGCATATAATGAACCGGTCCTTAGCTTGCTTGCATCTCAGAGTCAGCCTAGAATAAGCTTCATTCTCAACGTAGGGCTTTTCAGTTTGTCTCTAGTATTTCCTTTGCAGTAGAAATTTTATTAACATTCATAAATAACACTTTCCACATACTGTCATCTATCTCTCTTCCTCTTAACTTATCCCAGATTTTCTGGGGATTGTCTGAAAATGATTCACATTGTTAGTGAACAATTTCTGCATTGTTCTTTCTGGTCTCTAAATAGATCCTTGCCCTTGGTTAAGTCAATGAGAAAGATACAAATTTGTCCTCTTTCCATCCTGTTAAACAAACAAATCAAAGACGACATAAAACAATTCTTGCCATCAGTGGTCAGATCTCTTCTTTTAAAAGATACACTGGGCTGGGGGCAGTGGTTCAGCCTATAATCCCAGCACTTTGGGAGGTCAAGGTGAGGGGATTGCCCAAGCATGGGGGTTCGAGACCACCCTGGGCAACTTGGTGAGACCTTGTCTCTACCATAAATCACAAAAATTAGCCAGGCGTGGTGCGTGCATCTGTAATTCTAGCTACTTGGAAGGCTGAGGCAGAAGAATCACCTAAACCCAGCAGGTTGAGGCTGTGGTGGTCACATGAGCATGTCACTGCACTCCAGCCTGGGCGACAAGAGTGAGACTCCAACTCAAAAAAAAAAAAAAAAAGATACTGCCTAGGAAATGACTCTAAACTTTCTGAGGTAAAATGATCACCCTGCCTCTAGAAGTAATGCAGTGAATCTGGACCAAATAGTGAGAGATGTTTTGGGGGATTGGATGGCCCAATACCACTTGTTCACCTGGTTAGTCATAGTAACTGGCTTGAAGAGCAGATACATTTGTGCTGACTTTCCCCTGCTTTTTGATGCAAATCTTGGTTTTAGGATGAGTACTTATAGGGCATTGCTGAAGGGGATTACAATTGCCATCTGTACTCAAATGGTCTAGCTACTGAATTGCTTTAGGCTTTCACCATTTAATGAATCATCTATTTCATTAATATCATTTCCCCAAACTCTTATTAAAATACAAATGTGTTTCTTGGGGAAATTAGCATTCAGTCTCTAGGAATACATTGGAGTTTTGGTGTGGGTTCCTTCATGCTAGCAAACAGGGGATCCTAGCCATGGTAGTAAAAAGGAAGCCACCTAGTTTTAAGGAGAAGTGGGAGATGGGAGTAAGTTTTAGGCCCAGCTGAACAATAAGGGTATTTCTTCACTGAATAGGAGAAAGGGAAGTGTAAGAGACTAAGTGAATAAAAACTTCACTAGTTTCACAGCCTTGGTAAGGTCACCTTTCAATAGTTTATGAAGTTTTTTTAAAACTGATAATATATTTTTTATTCTTTTAGTACAAAGATTGGTAAAGAGGATTCTTGGATTAGCCTCATAAATAAGAGATAATAGTCATTTTGTAGTATTACTGTGTTGTTACATAAGTTATATAAAACATGTAGCACAGCCCCTGAGACATAGTAAGTACTTGAGCAATGTTAGTTTCCTTTCCTATTATTACTTGGGCAAAAATTTCCAACAACTCTCAGGAAGCGATAATGGATTTGAATTATAATGATGATAATAATGGTAGCAGGATAGCAAACAATATTGAAAGTGAAAGAGCTTTTTTGGGATAGGCACAATTATTACTAGCCCATTAGATAGCATTTTTTAACCTCAGCACTACTGACATTTTGGGTTAGGGATAATTCTTTGTTATGAGAGCTGTCTAGTGCATTATAGGATGTTTACCTGTATCCCTGTTCTCTACCCACTAGGTGCCAGTAGGAGCCCCTCCATTCCCATTTTTGACAATCAAAAATGTCTCCAGACTTGTCAAATGTTCCTGGGGAGGGAACTACATCCAGTTAAGAACCACTGTATTAAGGAGATGATGCAACAAAGGCCTGGAGAGATTGAGTAGCTTTTCTAGGGTACTAAGTTGCAGAGCTAGGACTGCAAGGCTTTTCTGCTTACAAAACTTACTGCTTATCCACTTACTACTCCGTATACCACCCCTTCCAGCAATCCTCACCTTTTCTATCTAATAGTATGTATCTGGTGGACATTTGCCATGTATATAGTGTGTATACACCTGCATGCACTCATGTCCAGCAACTATCTAGTAATGTTTCAAAGCACTCTTTAATTTTACATTCATCCTCAGACACCCATTAGACAGGAATTGTAAAAAAGGAAACTGACACTTTTGACTTTATAGTGGCAGTCTCTGAGCCAGGAGATGCATTTGAGTGGAGATCTGAGGTTAGAGTAGGTATAGGTTCAGATTAGGTATCCCCACTGCAGGGACCCTTCACTTCCTGAGGGGTCTGAGCAGCCTGCAACTAGAGTCATCACTGTCCAGGCTCTATCTTGTGTTTGGAGTAACTAGAATATTCCAGTTCTCCAAGGGATAAATAAATAATATGAGAAGACTCCAAAGTACTTCTCATCTATGTGCAGTTGTGAAATGGAAAGGACACCCAGAGGCAAGACCAGCCAAGTGTATCTTTGTTTTTCTGTCCATCCTATATCAAAGCCTCCAAACTCCAAGTTTCACTCCCTTCCATCTGAAGCAATTGAGCCACTAGGAATGTGCAAGAATGTTAATAGATTTTAGTGCTGTGTTTCTTTTTCTCCTGATTGTTGACATCAACCCTTTCATGCTCAGCAGCATTTTCTTCATTACTTCACAAATACATGA
Source organism: Tarsius wallacei (assembly GCA_963574415.1). Lineage (NCBI taxonomy): Eukaryota > Metazoa > Chordata > Mammalia > Primates > Tarsiidae > Tarsius > Tarsius wallacei. The sequence goes on from CAUYQG010128972.1 coordinate 28,610, forward strand.
ATATTTACTACTGTGAGGGGAAAACACCCTACTGCTCACAATGACTGCAGCTGAAAAACTGATAATAAACATGAGAGATTAATTGGACTCAGGAGAGTAAGCATTCCAGGGATGGCAAACCAGGGTCTGTGGAATGTGAAAACAACTGTCACCCAAAGAACAACCGAAATGTTAAATGCCTGCAAAAGGACATTGTGTTGGCAGAAAATAACCAAGGAAAGTTTTAGATTATAGCATGCAATTTGTGTGTAGTTGACATTTGCATAAATATTCACACCGCAGTATTTTGTATATATTACTACAGTAGCAGATAGCCAAAATACACCACACACACACATATACACACACAGGCACACCCCTAAGAAACTCAAAAAAGTGTATACTCATTTACATATCATTTGAAATCTGACTCAAAACTCAACTCTCTGGATAAATCTTTCCCATCTTGCCTACAAAGAGTAGTTGGTATTTTATTCAGACCTCTACATCTTTCTCTGTTTATTAGTCTATTATTTTTCTAGATTAAAGACCTCTCTAAACTCTTGGCTCACCTGGTTTTTGCTTCCATAGTACCTAGTGAAATGCATGTATGAAGTAGATGCTCAATAATTGAGGGTAGAAGGAATAAAGCTTGGTCAAGATAAGAACTCTATGGTTCAGTCTCATTTAACTATCTGGTAATGTGCACCAGGCAGGCGCTGTGTTAGACAAGGGAAACCAAAACATTTCAAAGAACTTTCCTTCTCCATGGTCTGAGCTGATGGCTATTATTCCTACACTTTATTGCTCATTCATTCAGTTAGTTAGTCAGACAACAGACTTTTTTCCTCATTGCTCACTATAGGCCAGCCATTTGCAGGACCTCTGAGAACACAAGGCAGAGAAGTTAACAGGGATTTCTATCTGATGTCATACATGCTGTGCTTGATATAGGCTCAAGGTCTTTTGAAAACAGAGAGGCATGAATTCGGACACAGCCTAGCAGAGTCAGTTGAAACTTCCCAGATTACTAGAGCTGAGTCTTGAAAGCCAAGTGGGAGTTACTCCTATGGGCACTATAAGCAAAGTATAGCATGAGCAAGTCCCGGCAATGGAGGGACAGCTGGTGAGATGGAGACCTGTAAGTGACTGACATGGCTGGGCGGGGGTGACAGCAATTTGAAGGCCACTGGAGAGGTAAAGGTAGTATCCATGTAACCTGCACAATGCAGGTGAGTGTTTCAGGTCAAATGGCCTGAACCCAGGCTGTTAGAGAGATTAGGGAGGGGGAGGCCAGGGGAAGTAGGCAGGGCAGGGCTTAGTGGCTCAAAGTGTAAACCAAAAAGGCCGAGGCTGGTGGGGGCAGAGGGTTTGCCCATGAGTCGCAGGAATCTTCAAGGGTGGGCAAATGCCTTGCCATGTATCCATGAGTAACTAGGGTGCAAGTTCAGGGCTGAGAGGAAGTTCAGGATGCTGTCTCTGTGATCACACACCTCCTTGTGTGGTCAGCATCCAGAAGGAAGAAGTGACTACATTCTCCCAGATGATTTGAATTACGCATATCAGAGTATCATCACAATCTTTTAAAGTAGATTATGCTTTTTCTCTTGGACATTTCCTTTGATTTCAAAGTCAATTTTGTCTAATTGGTTGCTAAGATTGGTTTTAGTATTCAGTTAGGGTTGAATCATTACATTTTACTATCCAAATAATTCGTGAGTTAAAAATGCTTCCAATACTTTATGACTCATGTTTTTCCACTGGTAGATGAGAAGAAATGAGGTGGGTGACTGTGGATGCCTGTGATCTTGGCATAGGCTCAAGGTCCCCTGAGTTCTAAATGTGATTTCTGGCCTGCAGAAAAGGCCCTGCCACTCCCAAGTAATTCCAGATTTTCAGACAATGCCTGGAATTAGTGCCATTTCCATTTAGATTTAAGTTTATTACCCATGTGATGAATAACATTTTAAGTTTCTATCAATCACACAGTCTTTTATATGTTTGAAAGATCTAGGAGTAGGTTTTGATAAGGTGGGAGTCAGAGTTGAGAACAAGAGGTTACAGGGTGGGGGAGGCATAGAATTCTCCTGGTTTGCAATTTCGTATCAGATTAATTCAGTTTAGTTCCATGTGCCAAATATTTAGGGAGCAGATACTGCATTCAAGATATGGGGAAATGTTCTCCAGGCTATCAAAACTGGGGCTTCCATGCTCCTTGCCCTCAGCGAGGTTTCTAACCTTTAGGATCTCCGAGATGAATGTACCAATAACTGGGATACTGCTCACAGTTTGGTGAGACAAGCTGCTCTGGGGCACAGAGCAAGAAGGTGTGTGTGTGTGCAGACAAGATGGGTGGAGAAGTGAGGAGAATGGGAGCTCAGGCCACATGGTGGCGACACTGAATGAGCAGGCTGTATGTTACAGCAGCTCTACCAATGTAACTCTGCCAATGCCAGGTTGTGCAGACCCTGGGGTTGGCTTGCTCATCTGTAAAATAGGGGTGACAGAGTCTCCCCAGCCTCCTCAGAGATGCATTGTAAAGGTTGAATGAGTTACTTTATGTTAATGAACTTGAAATATATAAAGGGTACTTAAATGCTGTTAATTATTTGATTGTTGGCAGAATCAGAATTGCAATCCAGTTTATTTGGTTTAATCTCTAAACTCTGTGAATCTTTCTGAAACTTTTTTTCTTTTTTCACTGGAATTTGCTTTATTGGAGAAATCTTTCGGTTGCTGTAGGCAGCTGCATGTGTCTCTCAATTTATAGAGGAGGGTGGAACAAGGACAAGGAGGAAAAAGATGACATTGATAAGTGTGGGTGGAAAATTCTGAATTTCATGAGTCAAATACAATTTCTGGGACTCTGAAGATGCCTAGAACCTCTTTGAAAGACTACCTTACACGCTGTGTTTTAAATTGCACACTGTAGCATATGTTAGCTAAATGGACCTTCCCTTACCTCTTCAGTCCCATCTTAGGACTGGGGATTCTGAAAGCATTCAGAACTTAGCTTTCCCGTGATGGGTCTGTCAAGCCTTGCTTGGGTGAAACCTTACTTTGTAGGATTTAGGTGATTATGAAATGAGAAATCTAAGAATTTAATCTGTTCAATCTGGTAAGGGAATTCATAATAGGATACCTTTCCAATATTGTTTGAGTAACTTGGAAAGTGTAAGGAAATAGGCCAACAATACTGCCTGAGCATTTTGAGCAGTTTTCCATTTGTTCTGTTTTTAAATCAATTATTTGTATTTTTCCTGTGACTTGCCAACTGACAGATGTCAGAGGGAATGCTTGGTGACTTTCCCTGTCCTGGGAAACAATTGAAAGAAACATAATTTATTGACCATGTTGGTGGTTTTATATCTCAGTATTGGCTGTCGTTTGGGTCTGTTCTTTTCCTGATTTCTGACAGCAAGAATTCAGCTAGCAAGGGATACTTTCTGAACAGGTTGTGTATTTTGTTAGAGGCCACTAGGAGGTGTGTGGTTCAGAAAGGAGCCACCGATTCTTGTTTGACTTCTTAAATATATATATTTCAGGGGTTTGAAGAGATGAGATATGACCCACAGTTCCTCACTGAGGAGAAAAGAGCCACCACAGAAGCAAAACAAAACCTCACATCTCTTCTAAGTAGCTTCCTGTAACAAACCCAATCTGGAAATTACAAGCAAGGGTTGGAGTTGAAAGAGGACCTTCTCCCCTCCCTCTTTGTTTTGCTTGGTAGTGGTCCTGCTGAAACCCTGGCTCCTTTTATCATTTTTTCCTTTTATAGTTTCTTCAGGAAAGCCCCAGGCCTCTGAGGCTGGCTTCCTCCCCCACAGGAGATTTTAAATGTGAAGGCAGGAAACGTTTGTTGGGCTTCATCATTTTATGACACTGATGCCCACTCCCCTCCCACACACCCTCATTTGGTGCCTCCTGAAAAGTTCTGCCAACATTAGGCAATCAGCTTTTAATGTGGCTTTGGCTGAACTTGTCCTCTAGGAAGTGAGTGTGGCAGGGCACCCCTATCTCAGCCACGCCAGCCACTTCAGAGAGCTGAGCTCATCCGCCACTCTAGTGTTCAGAGGCCCTGTGGGTGTAGGCCTTGCTCCTGCAGCACTGGGTGGCCTGAGGGCCCAAAGCTGCCTCAGCAGGGCAGTCTGGCTGCTCCCAGGACCACCCCTGTCCTTTTCAGAGGTAGCTGCTACATGCATTTTGAAAAGCAAGGATCTCAACAAACAGTGATTACACACTGGGCATATGCATAGAATTTTCCAGATGATCTACTGGGAAATGACATTATTTAGGATCTAGAAAAATACATTGTGATTAAAAGTATCGTTCAAAGTCCACAGCCTTTCTGGCGCTGATAGAAGGTGAACTTTCTGATCGCCTTTCTACTAAATTTTGTCTCCTTAGCTAGGGTATTTTCACTGTTGAGAATCTGCAGAGCAATTCTAAAATTGTAACATGCTCTGCCATCCTGATTTTTAAAAACTTCACTGAAAAGCTCTGTGAAGTAGGTTTGTGGGGGGAGCGGGTTCCTCCTACTTTCAACTGTGGAAACTGAGTTGTGGAAGAAGTTCATGTATGGCCTAGAGCCAGACAGCGAGTTAAAGAGAGATGTGCCCTAAAATCTTAGCCTCATGTTTGGAGACCCTGGCTTACTCCTGAGCCATGGTTCCAGCCCTTCACTGACACACACATGCCAAGATGAAGCTGTAGAAATGGTAAGAAATTCACAGATTAGTGTGCAATCCACCTGGGTTACATCATCACAGGATTCAGCTCTCACTTTGTCATTAGCCTTTTCTGTAAACCCAACCAGAGATTAGCTTCCTAAAATAACCCTCAAAGCCACCAAAAACCTGAGCATTCTGCCTAAGGCGGGGCGACTGAAGGCAGCCTGACCTTCCTCCCATTATCTAGGTGGTGATAGAGAGATAATTACCAACAATCAGATTTCTGCTGCATCTTACCATTTGTACTGGATGGGCCGGCAGCCTGCTAGAACAAGTTTAGAAGAAATTTAAAATCCAGTTTCTAACCTTTCACTCTGTTGAGATTTTTCTCCTAATGTGAAAGAAACTTGGCACCATTTCAGATGAAGGAAATAATAGAGTGGAAAATACACATTTTCATGTGAGTTTTTCTGTGAAAACATCAAAGTCAAGGAAACCAAGTTAAATCATTTTTCATTACCTCTAAGAGCAACAAATTACCTTCTCAGCTTCTTGGACTACGGGCATCTGTCTGCCTTTTCTTCCCCCATGTGCTCAGCAATGACGTTTCGAGCATATGGTGTTGGTACATTAGATTTATGTGTATGTTAAAGGCATTGAGTCCACCTCACTTTAAACCTCTCTGCTTTCAGGGTCAACCTACTGTAAAGCTACTTTCAGTTTCATAGTAATCCATCAACATAGTCTTCTCCATGTTTTCAGGGTTGAGAGAAGGTGTTCTTGTTAATGTCCCGCAAGCCCCGGTATGCGATTTCCAGCTCAATAAAAGATAACTGAAATGCATTTCTTGGGCTAGTTCTTATCCTGTGGGGCCCTCACCTATAAACCAGAGCTAAACATGGAACTCTTTCATGGTAAAAAATGATGTGATTCTTAAATCAACCTACACGGTGTGCAAGAATATTTTGGGTCTGGTTTTATATGTGACAGTGCCATTGTACCATTCCTGCCTCACCTTTCTCAGTCCAAGAAAAAAAAATCTAAATGACATTCATGTAGAATGTTGTATCATAGACTGTTAGAACAGAAAAAATATATATATATTTTGAGAGAGAGAGAGAGAGAGAGAGAAAGTCTTCTCTATGGATGGTGGTTGGTTGACATTGCCAGGGTCCAATTGACCATGGTTCTTTTGAACAGTTTTTCCTTGGAGAGCTCTGCACAGATGAAGTTCTCTGTTGATCTATAATATCCCCTCAGAATGTGTTTTTTGAGTCCTCTTCTCCTTCTTACTTTCTCTTCTCTCTATATAAGTACTCAAATTTATTTGGAGACTGGAAGAATTGAAGGTTCTATCTTGTAGGGCAGGTTTCCTAAAAAGTGATAAACTCCTTTCACAATATGGAAAAAGAGATCCAGTAAAGTTTAATCACTTGCTCAAGGTCACACTGTATAGTGATTTTAAGAAAATTCCATCCTTAGCCCCAAGAGCTAGTGCTAAAACAAATAATTTTCCTCCTTCTTGGTACCAGGGTCACTGATACTGTTTTCCACACATATAATCCCAGGTGGTCAAAGGTGGGCATATACACAGGAACTTCTCAAGCAGAAACAGGTTGTCTTTCCCTCCTTCATGAATTGTTCTAAATTGAGGGCCAAGGATCAGGAGTTACAGACCACTGTATTAATTGTTGCAAGTGAATGCCGAGTTACAGCAGCACGTGGTCCTTGTATTCTGTGTTTCCAATCTATCTGGGGAGACAGAGCTCTGAAGCGATTAAGGATGCACAGAAAGCAATGTGTGCTCACACAGTGTGGCCTAACTATAGGCCACACTTTACTAACTATAGGTGCAGCTAACTTGCCCAGAGGAGACTGGACAGTGACTATTCCTTTCTGGAGCACTGATGAGAACCAGTAAGAAAAAAGCAAAACCTGTCAGGAGACAACAGGGGCATCCAAAAGCTCGTGCTAGAAAAAGGTGGAGTTCCACAGATATCATTGGGAATCTCTTAGTTTAGACATTATGCTCATAATGTATGCTAAAGGGGTTCCCATGACTCCATAGACGTCAGTCTAGGCTTTTAATTCAGAAAAATTAGTGCTTCTGTTTGTTGACTGTGTGATCTTGGGCAAATCACTGACTTCTCTGAGTTCCCTTCTCTTCATCTCTAAGTGGGGTAGTAATATCTACCCAACAAGGATATTGTGAGGATGAATAGGGGTAATCTACGGGGAAATGCAGATGACAACACCGGATACTGGAACAAGAGTGCTTTTACAAATATGCCATCACCTAATTCCAGTGGACTAGAGGCACCATACTGGAAGGAAGGTGGGGTGAATAGCCAGAGAGGTAGGGGTGTTGAAAAGAGGGAGGAGTTCCAGCTAACAGGTAACCACAGTATTAGAGGTCACTTAACATAACAGATCATCATCTTCCAGGATAGAGGGTCAGACCTGACTTGGCATGAGGATATCATCATATTACAGCTCAGCACAGGGCAATCTGCCCAGGGGTGAGTTTACTCCAACCCAGACCCAAATAGCTGAGAGCCTGACGTTATGGATGGTTGTGTCTCTTTTGTATTGAATTATAATAATTGTAACAATGATGACAACAACTACCTCAGCTAACTTTATGTTCCATTTACTAGTCTAAGGTCTTTACATTGTATTCGCTCATTTAACCACAAAACAACTCATAGAGGAAAGCACTACTGTTCTCCCCATTTCACAGATGATAAAGCAGAGCTCAGCAAGGCATCTTTCTCCAAGTCACACAGCTATCGAGTTGTTAGAGCCATGATTTCAGACCAAGCAGCCTGGCTCCCAAGTCCATACTTTCAACCATTTTGTTTTGTAAATGACATATTAAGACTCCTGAACTCTCATTTTTCAGATATGCTGAAAACATCTGAATATCTGCCTTTTAATTTTGTATTTTGGGACACTTGGAAGTTTTTCATTTTTGTGGTTAAATTTATCAATTTTTTTTTTAAGGATCTTTCTTGCCCACACCAAGTTCAGCTATTTTTTTACTTCATTCCATTTCCTTAATGCTTTCATTTAACTTTTATTTTGACTTTTTATTTTTGAGATAATTATAGGTTCATAGGAAGTTGCAAAAATCATACGGAGTAGTCCTGTGTACCCTTCACCCAGCTTCCGCTAATGGTTACATCTTACATAATTATAGTACAGTACCAAAATCAGGAAACTGACATCCGTACAATGTGTGTGTGTAGATTTATATAATGACCACTTGCAATCAAGACACAGAACTATTTCATTGCCATGAAGATCTTTATGCTTTCATTTTTATTCAAAATTTGTTGGTTCATCTGGAATTTATTTTGGTGTTATTGAGAGCACCATTCATTTTACAAATCACCATTTTAACTATAATTAGAAATTTCACTCTTCTATCCCAGCATAGTGATATTAAACCTTAGATCTTTCAGAATTCAGAGTCATTACTCCTTCTGATCCACTATATTGCATTCTAAAATCTGGGTCATGTCAGAAGTAAGATTTGGTTTTTATGCCATCAGAAACAACTGAGCTTAATTCAAGGTCTTGGACTACTTAACTTCTGTGTGAAATTATCATGTTTTTCCTTGACATTTCTCCCTGGGTCTCACTGGAACAAGGGGGAAGATGTACCATCTGCTGGACCCATGGTAGCTTCCTCCATAGCAGCATATCTTGGAAACTCAGAGTGGACTGGTGAGTCCAAAGGGCATGAGATCACAACCACACACCTCTAGCGTCTCCCACTTTTCTTAATTTTCTTCATTTTTCTTCAGCCTTCGCTTTTGTCATCTGTAAAATGAGAATTATTATTATGTGTACCTCAGAGGGCTATGATTTTATGAGGATTATGTGAGGTCTGATCTTTAAGTGGGTAGCCTAGGAAGGGCTCCATATTGTCTAGTATTTCTGTGATCATTAATGTTTCTAATAATATAATATTTTCTTTATTCTTTTTTTTTTTTTTTTTTTTTTGAGTTGGAGTCTCACTCTGTCGCCCAGACTGGAGTGCAGTGGCCGTTCCCGGCCACCGCAGCCTCGACCTGCTGGGCTCCAGCGATCCTTCCGCCTCAGCCTTCCAAGTAGCTGGAACTACAGGTGCGCGCTTCCGTGCCGGGCTAATTTTTTGATTTATTGTAGAGATGAGGTCTTGCTTGCCCAGGCGGGTCTCGAACCCGCGGGCTCAGGCAATCCACTCACCTCAGCCTCCCAAAGGCGCGGGATTACAGGCTGAGCCACCGAGCCCGGCTATGTGTGACTGTTCTGATGGCCCAAGGGCAGGTTTCTCATCCAAAGCCTGCAGAAGCCTCAACTTCGCCTCCGTCCTCCACCTACTTCTTCTGGCTACCTGTCTCCACCCAATGCCCCATCTCACCCCAAAACTCTGCCCAGTGCAGAAAAAGACCTTCTCCTGCGATTCTGCATTCCACTTTATTTCATACCCAGATATCTCACCTCTCTTCCCTGGGATTGCTGCACATTTCCTTCCTTTAAAGTGGAGAGGGCTATAATCCTAGCACTTTGAGAGGCTTAGGTGAGAGGACTACCTGAGCCCACGGGTTCGAGGCTAACCTGGACAACTTGGCGAGACCTTATCTCTATAATAAATCAAAAAAAAATTAGACAGACGTGATAACACATGCCTATAGTTCCAACGACTTGGAAGGCTGAAGCGGCAGGATCACCTGAGCCCAGCAGGTCGAGGTTGCAGTGGCCATGAGCGTGCCACTGCACTCCAGTCTGGATGAGAGAGTGAGACTCCAGCTCAAAAAATAAAATTAAAAAATTAAGGGCAGAGGGGAGAGAAGGCAAGAGGAGACCTAGGGATTTCTCTGGATTCACCGAACCTTGTTGCTGTTCTGTTCCTAAGTCACCACTTCTCTGAGGGCAGCACTCTCAGAAACTACTGGAAAGGCAAGGCTGGAGGCCGAGCCATGAGCTCAGAGCCTCCCTTTGGCAAGTCCTGGGAAAGGAGGTCAGGCCTATCATCCAACAGCCACTCTTGGATGTGAAATGGGAGCCATTGCTCCATCTGCCCCGTGGGTGCCTAATTCCAGCCCTGGAGGCAGGTTTGGTCCTTTGAGTTCTTCTAGGTAGACACTTGAATTCTTGTTTCTTTTTTCACTTCAAATGCCCATGGACTCCATAACCCTTGGGGTTGCCCATCTGAAAACCCAACATGAGTCACTTTGATTTGAAACAGAGATACGGGATAAGCACTATAAGGTGAGAGAGCATTGGCCTGGATGGAAAGCCCCAAACCTGACTTCTGGTCCCAAGTCTTCATTATTGTGTAAACCAGAGCATGTTACTTGAGCTCTGTCTCAGTGTGTCCCGTCGCCTCTGGGAGGGAGAGGGCAGGCCTCGAATGAGGACAGGGGTCCTGAGGGCTGGAGTTCGGTGGGATAGAGGCCCAGGGCAGAGGGCCAAGAGGCAGAGGCCAAGCCATGTCTTACCCAACACCAGGGGTCAGACTTGGGATGCAAAATTTCTCACCAAAATCAAGGGGCCAATGCCAGAAGATCCACTGTTACATTTTATACAGGATGGTTGCAGAAGGCCTCTCTGATGAAGGGACATTCAAGTAAAAGCCTGAAGCCAAAGGAACAGAAGCTGGATCAATACTTGAATAGTTGTTTAATCACAAAGTATTTATTAAATATCGCCCCACACTAATATCTCTCCAAGGCACTGGGAAGACAAGGATGAGTAAAATAGACAGTCCTTGTCCTCGTGGAACTTATAATTTGATCATGGAGACAGGATCCTCCCCCCAGAGTAAAACAATATAATGACAGGTTGTAACAAGAATAATGAAGTGGCTCATGCCAGTAATCCCAGCACTTTGGGAGGCCAAGGTAGGCAGGTTGCTTGAGTCCAGGAGTTCAAGACCAGCCTGGGCAACATAGTGAAACTGTGTCTCTACAAAAGAAAGAAAGGAAGGAAGGAAGGAAGGAACACTTCTTTCCCCAGTGATTGTTATTGGTGGCCTTGTCAAAGATGAGTTGGTTGAGAGTTCATGTTTTTGCTTCCAGAATCTGTGTTCTGTTCCATTGGTCTATGTGCCTATTCTTGTACCAATACCAGGCTGTTTTAGTTACTGTAGCCTTGTAATAAAGTTTAAAGTCTGGAAGTGTGACGCCTTCTGCTTTGTTTCTTTTGCTGAAGATTGTTTTGACTCTTTGTGCTCTTTTCTGTTTCCATATTAATTTCTGTATTGTCATTTCTAGGTCTGAGAAAAATGATGCTGGTGATTTGATGGGTATTGCATTGAATCTGTAGATTGCCTTGGGTAGGATGAACATCTTGACAGTATTGATTCTTTCAATCCATGAACATGGAATGTTTTTCCATTTGTTTGTGTTGTCTTTGATTTCTTTGAGCAGTGTTACTTTGTAGTTCTCATTGCAAAGGTCTTTCAATTCTCTGGTTAGGTGGGTGCCAAGGTATTTCTGTGTGTGTGTGTGTGTGTGTGTGTGTGTGTCTATTGTGAATGGGATTGTGCTTTTTATTTGGTTCTCTGTCTACTTGTTGCTGGTGTATAGAAATGCAACTGTCTTTTGCATGTTGACTTTGTGCCCTGAGACTTTACCAGAGTCATTTATCAGCGCGAGGAGGCTTTTGACGGACTCCTTTGGGTTTTCAAGGTATAGAATAATATCGTCCTCAAAGAGGGATAGCTAATGGTTCTGGAAAAACTGACTGACCACCGGCTGAAGAAGAAAGAAACTGGACCCCTACCTATCACCAGACACAAAAATCAACTCCAAATGGATCAAAGACCTACACATAAAACCTCAAACTATACTAATCCTAGAAGGAAACATAGAAAACACCCTTATGCACATTGGAATAGGCAATGAATTCTTGATCAAGTCCCCAAAAGCAAATGTCATAAAAGCTAAGATAGACAAATGGGGCCTCATCAAACTGAAAAACTTTTGCACAGCAAAAAAAAACTATCAAGAGAGCGGGGAGACACCCCACAGAATGGGAGAAAATATTTGCAAATTATGCATTAACAAAAGACTAACATCTACAAGGAACTCAAATGAAGTGACAGGAAAAAAAATAAACAATCCCATTAAGTGGGCAAAGCACATGAACAGACACTCCTCAAAAGAAGACATACAGGCAGTCAAAAGACACATGAAAAAGTGCTCAGCCTCACTCATCATCAGAGAAATGCAGATCAAAACTACAATGTGACACCACTTAACTCGGGTAAGGATGGCCATCATTAACAAGTCAAAAAACAAGATGCTGGTGCAGGTGCGGAGAAAAGGGAACATTTCTACAATGTTGGTGGGAGTGCAAGCTAGTTCAACTTCTATGGAAAGCATTGTGGTAATTCCTAAAAGAACTAAAAATTCCATACGATTCAGCAATCCCTCTCCTGAGAATATACCCCAAGGAACATAAATCATTCTACAAAAAAGACACTTGCCAATGCATGTTTATAGCTGCACTATTCACAATAGCGAAAACATGGAACCAACCGTGCTACCTATCAAAAGTGGACTGGGTAAAGAAAATGTGGTACATATACATGATGGAGTATTATGCAGCCATAAAGAAGAACAAAATCATAGACTTCACAGCAAACTGGATGGAGTTGGAGACCATCATACTTAGTGATCTATCACAAAAACAAAGAACTGAATACCACATGTTCTCACTTATAAGTGGGACCTGAATGTCAATCACAATAGCACAAGGGAGGGATTGGAAGTCACTGGGCACTGCCAGGAGTGAGGGGCACATAACAACACAAAGGATACCTGGTCCTATACCAGGGAAAGTGAGGGCCAGTCAGAGGCCTAAACTTCAACTGCATGCAGCCTACTTGTGTAGTTAATCCTTACTTATACCCCACATCTCTAAAGTAAAATCAAATTTATGTTTTTGCTTTTGTTTTTGTTTTGAGTTGGAGTCTCACTCTGTTGCCCAGGCTGGAGTGCAAAGGCATGCTGATGGCCACCTCAGCGTCAACCTGCTGGGCTCAGGTGATCCTTCCACCTCAGCCTTCCAAGTAGCCAGAACTATAAGCACGCGCTACCATGCCCAGCTAATTTTTTTTATTCACTGTAGAGACGAGGTCTCACCATGTTGCCCAGACTGGTCTTGAACCTGAGAACTCAGGCAATCCTCTCACCTCAGCCTTCCAAAATGCTGGGATTACAGGCTTAAGCCACCGTGCTTGGCCAATAACAATTTTTTTTTTAATTTGAAAAAGAAATCAAAAATATTATCCAGGGGTGGCAGCCGGCACACGCCTATAGTCCCAGCTACTTGGGAGGCTGAGGATGAAGGATTGACTGAGCCTAGGAGGTCAAGGCTGCCGTGAGCTCTGATCGTTGGTCATGATCATGCCACTGCACTCCAGCCTCAATGACAGAATGAGAACCCAACTTAATATAGTAATAATAATAATAAAGGAAGTGAGCAGAGTGCTGAGTTAACAATATGCAAGGAAGGACCTAATTTGGACAAGGGGATGTGCATAAGGACCTCTGGGAGAAGGCCAAGAAAGGGATGGCCATGTGAACTGGGAGGAAAGAAAATCCCCAGTCGAGGAAGCAGATGTGAGCAGAAGAGTCTCCCTGCGGCAGATGTGAGCTAAGCAAGTTCAAGAGCAGCAGCTTAAAGAGGGAGAAAGAAAGTGGGGGTAAAAGGTTGAGTTTTAGGGTGGGCAGGGACTTTGTAGGCATAGTAAGGAGTCCATATTAATTCTCAGTGACATGAAAAGCCATTAGAGGGTTTTTTTTTAATTTAATTAATTAGCTAATTACTTACAGACAGGATCTCAGGCTGTTGCCCAAGGCTAGAATGTATGATTCAACCTAAATTTGCTGCAGCCTCTAACTCCTGGACTCAAGTAATCCTCCTGCCTTAGCCCCACTGGTAGCTAAGACTAGAAGCGTGTGCCACCACCCTGACTAATTTTTTTTTTATTTTTATAGAGACAGGGTCTTGCTATATTGCCTAAGCTGGTCTCAACCTCTTGGCCTCAAGAGATTGCTCCCACCTTAGCTTCCCAGAGTGCTGAGATTATAAACATAAGCCACAGGGCTCGACCTATTAGAGGGTTTTAGGCAGCATAGTGATGAGATCTGGACCCATGTTTAGAAGATTTCTCTGACTATTGCACGGAGTCTAGATTGGAGGAGGGCGGAGTGCTGCAGGGAGTCTGATTCAGAGGCTGTTGCATATCACAGGTAGACCAGGGAGCAGTCAGTAAAATGAAGTGCAGATTCAAAGAGGCGTCAAGGAAATTGCTGCAAATGAAACCAGAGGTGACTTACAAGTGAATCATCCTGGCTTCAGCGACTCACACATGGATCATCCTGGCCTAAGGTCCAGGATTGGGAAAGACAAATCTCCTCATCGTGAAATGCATTCAACAAGTGTTTAATATGCATCTACTATGGGCCAAGTACTGAGGACATAGCAGCAAATAAAGCAAGTCCCTGTTCTTGTGGGCTCACATTCTAGAAGGGAGAGAGAGATAACACACAGGTAAGCAAACAGGAATCAGAGCCGAGGCAAAAACTAAGGTTTTATGAGAGAGGGTGCAAGTTAGGAAAAGTAAGAGTGAAGAAAGCAGGAAGTAAGGTCGGAAAGGAAGAATGGCAAATACCAGGTGGTGTTGCCAAGATGGCAGCTCTGTACCAAAGACGGTTTTTCCTCGTTCTCTTCCAGAAGCCTCTGAAGTGGACATTCATGTACCCTCCTTCATGTCATCCCGTGATCACTGTATATCGTCCTATTATAACTCACGGCAGGGGTCTTCATCCTTTCTGACACTTCATTTTCTCAATCTTCCCATGACTTTCTGAGTTCTGTGACAGCAAATAACATCCCCTTAGGGCCTAAGGGAATGGCTGGTATTATCGTAGGTCATCAACCTATTTTCGTGAATAGGTTCTCAATCAGTTTTTGTTAATGCTGAATAAAAGAAAAACAAACACATGTATTTGACCTTCTTAGAAACCTCAAAGTTAAGAATCTATTGATAAAAACTCACCTGGGATAACAACAACAAAAAACTGAAGCATCAGAGGACATCACCACATCTCAAAGAAGCCCACTGGAGAGAAGGGTAAGCAACTCATTTTTGGTCTCTTCCTATCTCCCACCTGTCACTGATTACCTAGGTGCTGAGGAAGACACGCCTGAGCCCCGCCCCCCCCTCCAGGAGGAGGAGAGGCTCTTGGTGGTGGTAGGGCAGCCATGTCCCACCCATGGCCCTTGGGCCGAAAGTGGCTCAGAACAGTTAGTCATGCGGCCCTACCAAAACTTTTTTGTTTCTTGAGTTGGAGTTTCACTCCGTCACCCAGGCTGGAGTGCAGTGGCACATTCACAGCCATCCCAGCGTCAACCTGCTGGGCTCAGGCAATCCTTCCACCTCAGTCTTCCAAGCAGCTGGAACTACAGGCATGTGCTACCATGAGCAGCTAACTTTTTGATTTATTGTAGAGATGAGATCTTGCCAAGTTGTCCAGGCTGTTCTCGAACCCATGGGCTCAGACGATCCCCTCACCTCGGCCTCCCAAAATGCTGGGATTACAGGCTTGAGCGACCACATCCGGCCTCCACAAAAACTTTAATGTCATGTGTTTTTTAGCATTTATTTTCTTCGTGATTCCATCCATAATTCCATTTCTGAAGTTCACAATCACGGCTTATTCATGACATTACTTTTTGGCAGCATAGCATTTGTGAGCAGCTGTTTTCAATTATGAAACACACAAAAAACAAAATTCGAACAAACATTTCTAACAAGCACCTTGAGAACTCACTAAGGATTGCAACCATGTCCATCAAATCAGACGTTGATAGATGAGTTTTATAAAAACAAGGTCAAATTTCCCACTCATTTTATATTGCTCTCATTTTTTTAAATGTTATAATTAAAAATTTTTTTTTTAAAGTCTTATTATATATATACACTAACTATATTATATATTTTATGTGAGGCCCAAGACAATTCCTCTTTACTCAATGTGGCCTGGGGAAGTCAAAAGGTTGGGCACTCCTGTGTTAGAGGATGAATTGGTTGATGGTGGTAGCTTCCAGAGTAATTGTCACTAAGGCCTCTCCAGGTTGGAAACATGGCACCAGGGACAGAATGGAGGAGGCCAGGGAAGGGCTCTCTAGCAAAGTACCCGCTGAGCAGAGACCCAGAGGAAATGTGGGCAAACCCCTTGCAAATGACTGGGGGATGCATGCCAGGCAAAGAAACAGCAGTGATAAAGACCTTGATTCAGGACTGTGCCCAGCTTGTTTGGGAAAAGCCAGGGGTCCAGTGTGAAGTGAGGAAGAGGGTGGTCAGAGGAAAGGTCAGAAGGTGCGGGAGCCAGGTCATGGGGGGTTTGTCAGCCAGGGGGTGGCACAGGATTCTGTTCTCAGAGAAATGAAAAGCCACTGGAAGGTTTTGAGCGAGCAGTAATACGACTAATTGAAATTTTTTAATTTTTCATTTTTTTGAGTCAGAGTCTCACTCTGCAATCCCGGCTGGAGTGCAATGGCATGACTACAGCCACCGCAGCCTTGACCTGCTAGCCTCAAGTGATCTTCCACCTCAGCCTTCCAAGTAGCTGACACTATAGGTACATGCCACCACATCTGGCTGATTTTTTTATTTATTGTAGAGACGAGGTCTTGCCACGTTGCCCAGGCTAGTCTCAAACTCCTGGCAATCCTCTCGCCTCAGCCTCCCAAAGTGCTAAGATTGCAGGTGTGAGCCACCGCGCCTAGCCCCAAGTTGCAATTTTAAAGGCTTGCTCCAGCTCCTGTTTGGTGACGAGACTAAGGAAGCAAGGATGGAGCAGGGACGCTGGTGGGAGATGATGGTGGTCTGAACCAGAGTGGGAACAAGGCTCAGACTTGGGATATAGGGCTGAGGAAAGCCAGCAGGCTTTGCTAATGTCCTCTGAGAGAGAAGAGTCAGCACCAGGGTCAAAAGATGTCCAGTTAACAAGATGGGAAGGAGATGTGAGGGAGTGCAGGGGCCCGTGAGTCCAGTTCTGCACTTCTTCACTGAGTTGCCTTTGGGACTCCCCAGTGGAGACATTTGGAGCTTGAGAAGAGATAAGGACAGAAGACATAAATGAAGTCATCTGCACGTCATTTTAGAGCTGTGGGACAGGATGAGATCACCTGAAAATGGAGTATCGCTGGAGAAGGAGTCCAAGAACAAAGCCCAGAATATTCTGATTTTTAGGAGTCAGGAAGACAACAGTGAAGCCGCAAAGCCCTGGTGCGGTGGTTCACACCTGCAATCCCAGCACTTTGGGAGGTCAAGGCAGGAGGTTTGCTTGAACCTAGGAGTTCGAGACCAGCCAGGGCAACATACTGAGATCTTGTTTCTTAAAAAAAAAAGAAGAAGAAGAAGAAGAAGAAGCCAGGCATAGTGATACATGCCTGTTATCCCAGCTACTCGGGAGCCTGAAGCAGGATAGCCTGAGTCCAGGAGATTGAGCAGTGATTGTGCCACTGCACTTAAGCCAGGGCAACAGTGAGACCCAGACTCATATAAATAAATAAGCAAATAAATAAATTTTTTAAAAGATGCAGCAAAGGACACAGAAGGAGAGACTGGAAATAGGACAGTCATGAGAAAGCAGTGACCTATACGCCAAGGAGCCAGTGATCGGCCAAGTCGTTGCTTCTGAGAACTGAGTGAAAGGGGCCTGCAGATCCAATCAGAGTTCCAGGCTTCGATCTGCAGGACCCTGGGCTCCAGGGTGGTGCTGAGGGTCCTACAGGAGTGAGTTGGGGGTGAGGAGGGGTTGGAAGAGGCTTAGCCAATAAGGTTCCAGGCCTCTCTCCCGGCTTCAGCCAGATCCGCTCCACATCTTTGGGGTTTCCATGTGAGATTTCCTTTGAAGAAATGATTCTACTACTTAAAACACAAAACTCTGAAAACTGTCAGAGCACATTCTACCACGGGGAAAGGGGCAAACATGTGGACCAGGACCCTCCCTGCGGTGCAGCCCCAGGGACCGTCTCAATCTGAGGGTGAAAACCACAGTGGACAATTTCGAAGGCCCATTTTGACCCTAAAGCACTTGGTTTCTACTCTCTTGGTCCCAGCCCCTGAGCCTCAACCTCAGTTCAGACTCCACCCTGTGCTGTGGTCTGATAATGACCTTGAGGGAGACTTCTGACCTGGCTGGCCCTCATGCATTGGCCTGACACCATGTAGGAGCCCCGGAGGAGTGGGGTAAAATGCTTATATTCCATCAAAGTGCCACCTGAAACTTGGACTTGGAAGAGAATTCTGCTGGACTGAAACATTCACAGTGAGTCAGCAAACCCTTCCTTCCTCCTGCCCACCCTAATCTCCATCAGCCGTTCTGTCTGCCCAACCTTGGGCAGTGTCTGGACAAGGTCTCATCCATGACTGTCAGCTCCTGTTGGAGAGAAGCTTCCTCTTCCTGGTCAATTCCTAAGTAGCCTACATTTTTCTTGGCTTTTCACATACACTACGCTCTTACACTCTTCGTCTCCTCCCAAGGTGAGCTGTTAACACGTTCAAATATCCAAAGATGCTTAAGCTACCAATTTGTCTACAGGCCTGAGGAAGAAATGCAGTGGTCCTAAAGAAAACAGGAGCTTAGGCTTGCAACTTTTTCTTTGACAAACATCCATGTACAACACCAGGATCCAACTGCAGAGAAATGAAACAGGACCAGCTGAATTTAGACATCTCCGAATCCAGATTCTTAAAGCCTAAAATGTGGTCTCTCCTTAAAACTCCCATGCTCTTCTTTCAAGACCTTGACCCTGTAGTTCATGAGGTGATGAAGGACCGACATCCTGATGCCCTGTGGTGTGTAAGTTAAGAGAAAGGCCACGTGGTTCCAGGCCTGAGGATCACGTGTAATCAACCAACTCGCTTACCTGCCACAGTGGACACTTGTTGCTGTCATTTGTAAAGGCATCCTTTCTCTAGACCTTGCTTTGGGGAACCCCCTCCTCTCCGCCTTCATCCTTGTCGTTTGGAGGGAGCTGACCCTTCCCCCAGCTACAGGATGGGCAGGATCCATAGGCCAAAGTCAATCAATGGATTCCATCCACCAGTCCAGAGACTGAATCAGCCAAGCATCCACCACCCATTTCACTACATAGACACACACACACATACATACAGAGATATACATTTCTAAATGCCCCCTGGGGATAGTACCCAGCTGAAAACCAGTAAGCTAGAAAATCTCTAAGGTCCTTTCTAACCAAGCTGAAATGTCATGTATCAGCCAGGCATGGTGGCTCATGCCTGTAATCTCAGCACTTTGGGAGGCCTAGGCAAGAGGATTGCTTGGGCCCAGGAGTTCAAGACCAGCATGGGAAACATAGCAAGACCCCGTCTTTATAAAAAATGAAAAAATTAGCCAGGCATGGTGGTGCCCGCCTGTCATCCCAGTTACTCAGGAGGCTGAGCTGGAAAGATCACCTGAACCCAGGAGGTCGAGGCAGTGGTGAATCACGAACATGTCACTGCACTCCAGCCTGGGCAACAAAGAGAGACCCCGACTCAAAAAAGAAGAAAAAAAGAAAGCTATTCTCTCTGCAACCATCATTTTTCCACACCTCTGACATCTCCAGCAAGAGCAGTTGGCTTTGGTAAGGGGTTCATTTCTACAAATAAGTGGGGCTTATCACTTCCCAAGAGTCACTGGAAGGCAGAATACAGAACAGCAGTGAAACTGATGGTTGGTAGTTAGTGACATTCAGTCCCTTTCACGCCAGTCTCTTAGCTCATGTAATTTACTACATGTCCTTCTTTGTTAACCAAAACCACAAACATTAAGTCCATGAGCGCCCCACCACCCAGTACTCAGTAGCTGCAAGAGTATTAAGTTTTCAGGGCTGTTTATAATTTGTGAGTCTTCAAATCTATTGTTTATGTTACCTCTGTCATCTTTGTGAATTTGACTTTCTTGCTTTAAGCCATGTTGTTTTCCCTTCCTGGCAATTGTGGGCTCCTTGTGGTGATTCTCAGGCAAATGTCCTAAACCCTCCACTGGCAAATTCAGATGGGTCTGGAGAGCCAGTTATGTTCCATGCGTTGCCTTTGAAATACGAGCACAATAAGATGACTTCACATTGCGTGAGGACGCCAGCCTGATTCAGGCTGAGGCATACGGCCACGACACAGGCAGTCCTTTCATCCCGGTTCTCTTCAAAACTGTCATAAATTATTGCTGCTGGATGTGTTGCCAGGAGCCTGGGGCCAATTTTCATGTTGAGGAGGATTTGAGGGGTATCCTATAGCACCCTACTGGCTCAGCGGGCTAACAACCTCTCCTGCCACTTCAGCCCTTCCACGGAACACAGCAGTAGTTTTGCACAGTGGTATCTGCCCCTTGCAACAAAGCGGTCATTTCTCTATTTGAAGGCTGAAAGTGATGCGCCAAAGAAGACAGAGAAGTGATCGAGAAAGGGAAAGTGGGAGGAGGCAGTTAAACCACTTCAAAACCACTTTTAGAATTTCAGGCTGCATAGAAAGTGGCCCTGAAACTGAGAGTGAAACCTCAGTCTTTCATATATTCATCTTGGAAGTCAAGGGCTGATGGGAAGGTTGGTTCTGACAAACCCTTGCCCTCGTGGACAGCAAATTTAAGCAATTTCCCCAAATTTCCTACATTAGCTTTGCTTTAAATTACCGTGACTGCCCTGAATAATCTCCCGCATCTTCTCCTTATTTCCTTTATCCCTCAGATTTAGACCTTGCACAGAAACTGAGGTTTGATTTTCAGCAGAATCAGCCGTGACCAAGCTTCCTGCAGGGCTGTCGGTACATTAAAGAAATGAAAGTGTCTTGAATCTTGTCCGTCTCTCCTTTATGCAAAGTAATCACGTCCAGCTGGGCCGAGTTGATTGAGCAAATGTTCAGTTTTTCACATGATTTTGCTGCAGTACCATAATGCATGTATTTCTTTGATGGAAGAAAGAAGTTTCACGAAATAAACCGCTTAAGGATTCAGAGCTGGAGCTGAAAACATGAGCTGCTTTGTTCCGATGACAACTTCTTCACCATCTAAAACATTTCTTCACGTCGGAGGCTCTGTCTTTTCTCTTCTGGCCACAGCCCTCAAGCTACAATAACAGGCTCATGATTTTTTTAGATGCCAGGGTTATGAATACTCTTTTATGAATATTTTCCTTTGAACTCATTTCTCTCAAAGAAGAAAAATAGCCCTATGTGTTGCTGGGTTGACAGTAATAGACAAAATGTACAAATTGTTCTCTTACGGGCAGTAAAATGCTCCAAGATGCACATAGTCCACATGCAACCTCATGTTTATGGAGCATTGCCTTTGTGGCTATAATTCTTAAGAAGTAATATTTCTGACTGGCATGAATTACACAGAGCATGTTTCAAAGAAGACTATCAAGGCTGATACCTTTAAGATGTCTCCCTTCGTGACATCATGACTGCTTTTCCCATTTTGGTGCAAACTCTTTGTGAACAGAATTTTAGGATATGCCGGTTCAAAGGAAGGAAACCATCGCTGAATTAAGCTGCTTATGTTTTATTTTTCCTTTTATCCTATTTCAACCTATCCACCAGCCTCCTCTGAAAATAATTCAACTAATGTCAACTCAACAGATTATCATAGATCTATTAATTTCATCTGGCTTCAAAAGGAGCTTATCACTTAGACTTATAACTATGTATGCAGTACTCAGCAAATGTTTAGGTTCCTTATTAAAATTTAGTTTCATACTATTATAATATCATCAGTTAAATCATTTCTTTTCTCACGTTAAAAAAAAATATGCTTTTTTCCCCTGAACTCCTTTCAAATGTTTTTTCTCAACCAAAAATTAATCCAGAAAACTCATCTTCCTTTAATCCTGCTTTTTGGCTTAGGTTTTATTTAGCCTGGAACCACTCCTGTTGATTTCTGTTATACCCACACTAATGCAAAAATAGCCTTTACTACAGCAGAGAAATCATTCTGCATGGAAACAACATGCCTCTGAGCCTACATGGTCATTCTGCATGGAAATAACATGCCTCTGAGCCTACATGGTCAGGTGAATCATGGTGACAATGATTTAAGACTGAGGAAATGACCTATAAAAACATCAAGGTACAACTGTTGCTTTGCATTTGATGTTAAGAATATTCTGCACAGTCTTTTTCATGTATAGAGGCAATATTCTACAGTGGTTCCAAGCATAAGCTTTAGAGTCAGATTGCTTGGATTCAAAACCTACTGTTACCACTTACTAGCCACATGATCTTGGAGAATACACTTAACTAATCTGGGCATCATAAAATGAGATTTGATGCTGTGAGCTTTGTTGTGAGGATTCAGTTGGTAAAAACATGTAAAGCACTTATGACACTGTCTGGCACAGAATTCATATTCAGTCAGCATTCACTCTTAATATTAACTCACAAAAGCATGACATCCCTTTACATGACTTTAAAATGAGATTTGTAGAATAAAAAGAAATCAGTCGGGTGCAGTGGCTCGTGCCTGTCATCCCAGCACTTTGGGAGGTGGAGGCGAGAGGATTGCCTGAGCCCAGAGGTTCAAGACCAGCCTGGACAACTTGGTGAGACCTCATCTCTACAGTAAATCAAAAAACTAACTGTGTGAGGTTGTGCATGCCTGTGATTCCAGCCACTTGGAAAGCTAAGGTGGGAGGATCACCTGAGCCTAGCAGGTCGAGGTTGTGGTGGCCATGAGTGTGCCACTGCACTCCAGCCTGGGCAACAGAGTGAGACTCCGATTCCAAAAAAAATGTTTTTTAATTTAAATAAATAAATACAAATTAAAAAAAGAGAATCCTAGAAAAATCGGATTCTGTAAATTTTACCAACATGAATTACAGACGGATAATGTTATTCCAGTATATGTATGATATATATACAATTCTGACTATATTCTTGTATATAATCATACACATTTGTGTAGATAAAATTATATTGATCCTTTTCTTACCTAAGAAGTCCGTGTTAGCAAGTAAATCACTTTCCCATTGACTTCCACTGTCACTGAACTTGAACCTGCCATTGCTTTCCCACCCAGTTTATCTGTCTCACTCTACCCAGCCCCCGCACACTATTTCAGTGAGTATTTATTAAATGTTTCCTCCAAGCAGGGATCACACAGAAAACAGTTATGGCAGGATACATTTCCTAATTGATTAATTCATAAGATAGATTTTTAGATAATTAATTGTTCTAGATAATTTTCTAGACAATTGTTTCCTATAGCTAAAGACAATTCAGGAACGCCTATGTGTTTCCAGGGGAAGAAAAAATGCTCTATGCTCTATGTAATCAACCAAACTTGAATATCATATAATTTATCTACACAAAAATTACAACTACTATGTTACTACTGTGTTTCCTTAATATTGACTTTGGAGGCCACACTCAACAGTAATCTTTTTCTGTATTCATCTCAACCCAAGATCTAAACAGTAAATACATGTTTAGTAATTACATAGTTTAGCAGGAAAAAATAACCCAAAAAATTGTAACACAGTTTAATTATACCTATGTAATAAAAAAATCTGCCCAAGCCGGGCTCGGTGGCTCAGCCTGTAATCCCGTGCCTTTGGGAGGCTGAGGTGAGTGGATTGCCTGAGCCCGCGGGTTCGAGACCCGCCTGGGCAAGCGAGACCTCATCTCTACAATAAATCAAAAAAATTAGCCGGGTGT
>CAUYQG010128974.1:0-11927 GCA_963574415.1 Tarsius wallacei
GGAACCAACCATGCTGCCCATCAAAAGAGGACTGGATTAAAAAAATGTGGTACATATACACAATGGAATATTATGCAGCCATAAAGAAGAACAAAATCATGAACTTTACAGCAACCAGGATGGACTTAGAGTCTATAATACTGAGTGATGTATCACAGAAACAAAGAACTGAGTATCGCATGTTCTCACACACAAGTGGACCTTGAAAAATTATCATAATACTATAAGAAAAGGATTGGCAGTAGCAGGAAACTGCTGAGAGGGAGGTGGGGAAGCGGGATTGGCAGTAGTGGGAATCTGCCTAGGGAAGGGGGACACACCTCATCAACAGGGATACCTGCATAGTGAACATTTGTATACCTAACCCTGAATTGTACCCCACATCTTAAAAATTAAAAAAAATAAAAAAGATCTAAAAGACTGTATGTATTTGAAGATCAAAAGGGCCTTTTCTAGTAGTTCTTAAGAAGATCTTACATGGATATGATGAATTCATAAATATACTTGATTCACACATACATAGCAAAATTAAGACAACTGGCTAGAGACAGACAGGGTTGCCCCAACTTAAAAATTTTAAAATACAAGAAACTACTTACCTCTTCTTCCGATTCCTCCTCAGCAGAATTTTCAAGTCCTAATTCAATCAGATATAAAACCATGCAGAGTACATGTTCTGACAGATTTTGATGATCCATCAAAATCTTTCAAAAGAGAAGAAAATGTTCCATAATTAATTTTTTTCACAAAATATATTTCATTTACAGATCCAAAACTATTTTAATGCCATACATGAAAATAACATAATCAGATATATAAAAATAAGATATGTAAGTAAAGCTACATCTTGGTGAAAAGACAGAATAAATCCAAAAAACCCAAGTTTCCTCTCAAGATCACATAGTACTTTCAGCAATATCTAGAGGTACCAGTTCACAGATTTTCTAAAAGTTAACATGCCAAACAGTTCACTAAAACCATTAATATACCAGTATCTAATAAAATAATTTAACAAGAATATTTTACATCCTAGTTTGATAACATTCTTCTCCTAGAGACAAAGATATCAAATAAATGAGTTTACTAAATAGGATGATTCATGCAAATGTGTTTAGCATAGCACATGGCATACAACTGAGAACACAAGAAATGTTTATGGAACACTAAAGTTATTAAAATTTGTCTCTAAAATTAAAATTCTGAGCCTTTGAGTATTTTGTGTGGCTGTATAAATATTTATGTCAATGTGTGACATATGGATGAGAAAGGAAGAAGGAATACAAGTAGTTAGTAGAGAAGTTTCTTGGAGAAAAATTTGGTAAATCTAACCTTATATATGTATTTTAGAACCAGATTTTTAAACACAAATCTCGTCAATATCTATTTGAACCTGAACAACAGACTCTGATCTTAGTGTTCTCATCTCTAAAACTGGAATTACAGTCCAGAATTGTGAAGATTACAAGTTAATGTCTGACATTTGCTTAGTATAGTATTCAGCAATTGGTTTTCAACAAATAGTAAGCAGGTGGTGCTGATGGTGTGAGGAGTAGGGGCAGAAGCAGGAGGGTAATGAAGGCTGGAAGACAAGAGAAGTCATTCTTTGATCCACTATGTTAGCAGAGAGAAAAGCAAGGCTCAGCCAAACAACCAGCTAGTGTAAGCAACACTAGGACACAGACCTTGGAGTCCCGGGCATTGCCTATCATTACCATACGTAAAGTCCTATTGATAAATACAACATGACTAGCTAAATACAAATAAATTTTGACTTGAAATTCTGTGGCATTATAGCTTTAATTGATTACTTAAAAGTTAAGAGGAAAAATCTATTTAGGCACTACAAAAAAACTAAAGATAAATTTCCAGGGAGTTTTATTTTAACATGTTCTTTAATATTAAACTTGGCCAGGAATAAAGGTGGTTTATTGAAAATGATTTTTAGGAAGCTGGTTTGCCAGAGAAATGCAGTGCCAATTAGAGAAGTTTTAAAGTTGTTATTATTAAAGTCAAGAAAACTATTAGAAAGTTGAGATATCTAAAAATTTGCTTATAATGGTCTTGTAACAACTTCAACACTCCTTTTTTGATAAAATGCTATTTTTATATTAAGGAAATGAGTTGAAAAATATAACTTGAAAGAGCATAAGTTATTTGCATTAAGGTTCCTTATTTTTTCATGAATTATTTAATACTTATTAATAACTACTTAAAACAATACTCAGCTTCACTATCTTAACTAGTTATTTAACATCTAAAACTCAATTTCATATCTGAAAAATAATAACAGAATTTTTGTTCAAAGATTTTTACTAAACAAAATAATGCCTTTTCGTGTATATAAAGCATTAAGTAAACATTCAAAGAATGTCCATTATTTATAAAATAAATACAAATATCTTTTTAGCATGAAGATATTCTATACCTTTTAATGACGAAAAAGAGCACTTTAAACCATTTATTGAATAATCCTCTTAGAAATTAATAAAAATAAATCATTCAAGGTTTTTTTTTAAGCATTTGTCTAAAATTTTAACAGAAATAACTTTAACAAGTACAATGAAAAACTGACCACAGGTAGGGTTGAAAGGAAGGGGGGATAGAGAAATCTAAAAGCATTATTTCATTACAACATTAAGAAAAAAACTAAAATGTCTACTTAAACTAAATTTAACGTATATACTTTCTTAAATAATTAAAAAATATTTGTACATAGTAAATGGAAATTTATATAACAAATGTTTATTTTTATTTGAATTTATTTTTTAATTTTTCAAATTCTAATTTGGAAGAGAAACAATAGGGTTTTTTGTATCTAATTTCATAACATTTATCATGACTATAGTTATTTCATAGATGTTTATAGCTATTTTATCTACGTGAGTATATTTTATCTTTTACCTTTTGTCCAGATTAGATCATAAAATTCCCTGTTATATATGCATATGCATACTACACAATATTATGTTTCATACAATTTTTGAGTACACAATTAATGTTAGTCAAATAAGTCAGCAGTTCTATGTGAGAAGACCCAAGAATAAAACAAATTCTAGGTAGCAAGAAAGTAAGAGATGATTAGTTCCCACTCACTATCTTTTGAGACCCTAAGATATCTATCAAAAACAATTTTTTTATATTGCCACATAGAAACCCCAATTAATCCCTCCAGGTCATATTGCTAATCAAAGAAAAAAAGCAAAGAGAACCACTGCAATGTACGGATCACTGGTCCACATAGCTGCCATTTTAGTTTTGTCATTTTTGTGGGTTCTGGAGCCTGTTTGGTCTCTGTAGTTCATTCCATACATCTGGTAGTCCCCTCTACAACATTTAACTTCTTATTCTACAGAAGCCAAAAATAAATATTCCTATCTATAACTGGATAAAATAAATAGTTTCTCACACAGAATTGTGTAGCTATTCCATTATTTTCAACTTGGATTACAAAACATGTGATTATAACATATCTTCATACATCTTAAATGTATAAATACACTTTGCTTTTATAAGTGGTACTTTGATATAAATATTATCCTTCAGCACTTTTATTTAAAAATTATGAAAATAAATGCTAATCTAAGTCTTTCTATTCAAATTACTACTATACCTTGTAAAGCAGAGTGAATAGCACAATGTGTAAAGTTTTACAGTGCAAAAGTCTCATGAGACCTTTATAGCTAGGATGGAGTGATGTCCTTTTCTTATAGGGAGGCCAGGGATTTCCAGGGAATTTTCCACTCTGTTTTAAACTGTAAAAATAAAACTAAAATTAGATGATAGATTCAAAATTAAACTGTGGTTTAAATGTGATTTATAGGCATTAATTTCTGTCACATTTTTCTATGCACTACTCTTTTTAAACAAACTGCTTAAAATGCCAGACAGATATCTATTCTCTACACAACATACATTACTATTTACTTTCCTATTGGATAAAAATGAGTAAAGAAAGCTAAGCTGCAAACTAGAAACAAAAACTTTAAAATACTAACAAAGAGAAATAAATAGAATATAAAGTACTTAGCAAAGAAATTTCCAGTTCTAACAATTGACCAAAATAGATAACCTGAAAATTCTCCCACTACAATGGCTGGAAAAACTGTATAAAATATAAACTATAAATCTTTTGAATGCGTATTTGAACTCACAAAAAAGAAAGTGGAATTTTCCAGGTACCAGGAAAAAAAAGAAGGAATTAATAACATGTACTAACACTGCACTGGTTTTTAAATCCTTGAGCAGGCAGGTAACAAACAAGCTGCTGGGCTCATACAAGGCTCAGAGATAGAACTGAAATCCCACCTAAACCTAAAGCTGAGATTCCTGAAAGGTTTTTAGTCTCAAGGAAAGGGTAACTCACAAGCAGAAATACAAAGATATATGGAGATTTCATCACACCATTCAGACAATCTTCTGACAGAATTGATTTAAGAACAACAGGCTCCTCAAGAAGATAATAGTTACAAACTTGGATGCAAGTGCAGTAGTCCCCACTTATCTGCAGGGGATACATTCCAAGATCCCCAATCGATGCCTGAAACCATGGATACTACTAAATGCTAGATATACTATAGTTTTTCCTATACATAAACACCTACGATAAAGTTTAATTTATAAAGTAGGCATAGTAAGAGACTAACAAAAATAGCTAATAATAAAATAGAACAATTATAACAATATACTGTAATAAGTTAGATGAATATGTGCTCTCTCTTCCTTTCAAAATATACTATACAAGAGTCCTCTTTATACATAGTTTCACTTTCTGTGATTTCAGTCACCCATGGTCAACTACAGTCCAAAAATACTAAATGGAGGATTCCAAAAATAAACAATTCATAAGTTTTAAATTGCATGCCATTTGGAGTGTTGTTACATGTTGACAATACATCATCTGTTTCAGGTGATCCTGGATCATTGGGCCATGACAATGTTGATGGCTGGATGTCAGGAGCAGACAATGTCAATAACAAAGAAGCATAGTACACTGGCAGACGGGATGGAGTGGAAGGGCACAAGATTTCACCACACCATTCAGAATGGCATGCAACTTAAAACTTACGAATTGTCTATTTCTGGAATTTTCCATTTAACAATTTTGGACAGCAGTTGGTTGCAAGTAAGTACAACTCAAATGGCTAAACTACAAATGAGGAGGAACTACCATAATAGCAGACTCTAAACACAAAAGGCAAAATTTGTATTTTGAGAAACTGACAAACCCATAACCATAATAGAGGATATAAACATACTTATCTAAATGAGTGCCCAAGAAAACAAAATGTCAAGGTTCTTAACACAATTAAGAAGCATGAGGCAGAGACAAAGAACATCCAACAACTAGAGCATTCATAATTTTAAATGCACTTAGAACTTATATAAAAATAGAATGACAAAATAGTAGGATTCAAAGTAAATCTCAGCAAATATCAAAAGAACTGCTATATGAACCACAATCACTTATCACATAGCAAGTAAAACAAGCAACCAACTTAAAAAGATAACTAAAAACTACAGACATATAGATGTTTCAAAGCACTGCATTCTTAGAAATTCAGGTCATTATACATAATAAAAGAAAATTTTTAAAATTTAGAACCTAAGCTACAGTATACAGAAAAACTTGTGGGATGCAACTAAAGTAGCACTTGGAAATAAATACACAGTCTTAAATGGACTTTTTAAATAAAAACAACAAGTAAGCATCCAGATTATAGTTAACGGCAATTTATTATATATATTAAGAAAAGATAGCTAAAAGAGAAAAATTGTAATATTCCCAACAAAGAAAAATGTTTGAGGTAATGGATATCCCAATTGCCCTGATTTGATCATTACACATCATACACATTTATCAAACTATCACATATACTCCAAAAATACATACACCTAAAAAAATCAATAAAAAATACAAAAAATAAATTAAAACAAGATCTAGCCGAACTTGATGGCTCACACCTATAATCCTAGCACTTTGGGAAGCCATAGCAGGAGGATTGCTTGAGCCCAGGTATTCAAGACCACCTACTTGGGAAGCTGAGGCAGGATGATTTCTTGAGCCTAGCAGTTTGAGGCTGTATTGAGCTGTGATTGTGACACTGCACTCCAGACTGAACAACAGAGTGAGACACTTACTTTAAAAAAAAAAACAAAAAACTGTAACAATAAAAATTTTAAGGGGGTAATTAAAGATAAAATCAAATAAACTTGAAAAAAAAAGCATCCGAGAAAAGAAAAAAAGAAAATCCAAACTAAGTTGGAAGAAGATAATAACAAATAATAAGGAAAAAAAAGAATGAACTAGAACACAGGAGAGGGAAAAGGTAGAACAATAAAATGGAAGTTGGTTCTTAGAAATAATAGTAAAACTGTTAGTCCTCTGATACAACTACTAATCAAGATTAAAAGAGCTGGGCACAGTGGCTCATGCTCATGCCTGTAATCCCAGAACTTCAAGAGACTAAGAGGGGAGGACCACTTGGGCCAGTAGTTTGACACCAGTCTGGGCAACATCATAAGACCTAATCTCTATATAAAATTTAAAAATTAGGCATGGCGGTATGCGCCTGTCGTCCCAGCTATTTTGGACACTGAGGAATAAGCTATGTTGGCACCATTGTACTCCAGCCGAGGAGTAAATAAATAAAATAAATAAAATAAAAATAGGAAATAACAAACACACATAAATAATATGAATAAAAAGGCAGATAGGATTTTTTTTAAAAAGCAGGATTTATTGAGAGGATCAAAAAGCTCCCACAGTGGTAGGGGACCCAAGGGGGTTGCCACAGACAGGATTTTTTTAATCATTAAGTATATACGTATAAAACAAGATTTCTTAGAAAAATATAACTTAGCAATCCCTTTCAAGAAGAAAAAAATCTAAACAGGCCTATGACCTTTAAGAAAAGTAAGCAGTTTTAAGTTAGCCTCAAAAAAGGATACATGAGGCCCAGTTTTTGAATAAGCAGTTCTATCAAAACTTCGAGAAACATTACATAAATTAAGAATGAGACTGGACCACTACCTCACTACATAAATAAAAATAAATAACTCAAAATAAATCAGCAACTTTAATGTAAAAGCTAAAACTATAAAACTCTTAGAGGAAAACATAAGCTTATATCTTTATGATCTTTTGACAGACATGACACCAAAAGCACATGCAAGCAAAGGAAAAAATGAAATTGGAATCATTAAAATTTAAAACATTTGTGATTCCAAGGACAATCTCAAGTAAGTGAAAAGACAATCCACAGAATGGTAGAAAATATCTGCAAATCATATATCTGATAAGTCTATTATTCAGAATATATAAAGAGCTCTTAAAACTCAATGATTAAAAAAAACAAGAAAAAATGGGCAACCAGTAACTTTATAAATGGAGGAGGGGAGTTAGAGTGCTAAAATGAGGCTTTGATGAAAACTGCCTCTCCACCACTGCAACAGAATTTTGGCTAGAGGACTCATCTCTGGAGAGGATAAAACATCAAAAACAGTTAAGAGCATGAGGATAATAAATTAAAATCATTGTGTGCATATCTGAATCAGAGGCCTTGTCTCTTGTTCAGTTCACAGAATAATGGCAGCCATATCATTATCATCTGAGTAATGTGAAGATACTTCTCTGAGGAATCTGACCAGACCAAAAAAAAAAAAAGATCTAAAGAGACTAACATAAGGGCTTCTCAAAAAGCCTGCCTACAGCTCCACCAATACACTCAGAGCTCTTAATAACAATCAGTCAGGATTATCAGACATCTGAGAAATCCTCAACACAGAAGCTAGAAACTGAAAGACAGGAAGTGCATCTTTGAGGAAACATACTACGTAGATGAAGAAAGAAAATCTTAAAAAGAACCTATCATTAATATTCCAAAGAAATGAGTTTTTATCTATGATTACGAAGATGCCATGAAATTAACTTTGCACTTAGAAAAAACTGGTTTCTATATAACATTACAGTGGCAACATATAAGTATTAGCTTTCAGAACAATCCCAATGGCCATAATAAAATATTTCAACCATTCATTTAGCATAGAAAAGCAATTTTTATTTTGTTTCTTTATTTGCTTTAAGCACTAGTCCCTAAATGGGCAGCACCTAGATTAATAAAGTGTTCCAAAATAAAGGTTATATATTTGTTCAAGGCAACAAGCAATACATCATTTTGACTGCTCTTTTCAACAGCATTAATGGAATAATGCAAATGAAATGCTACATGACAGCAAAAATTCTTCAAGTGACTCAAACCGACAAATTATTGACCAGTTTGAGACAAAAATGATATATATAAACTCATACATCACACTTTCAAACATGGGGCAGCAACCATTTACCTTCAAGATAGAGATGGGAAGCAAGAGAAACACAAGAAATTAGATATAAAAAAAAATTTGCTTTCCAGTTGAATTTAAAACAGCCACTGTATAAAATCACTTCAGTCTTTGTAAATGGCCAAGACCATTGCTCCAACACTGCCAGTAACATATTTCACTGAGCATCTCTGAACCACAATGTCCTCAAATATAAAACATAATACTAAATTGAATGGTTTTCCAACAGTTGCTTTGTTTTTTTGTTGTTGTCTTGCTTTTGTTTTCTTTTTAAGATCTGAACTGCCCTTCAAGGGGTATTTGGAAGGGAGAGAGGGAAGCAGGATGAGCCACTCCAAGTCTCTTAAGACCGTTCTTACTGTTGCCCAACCCCCTCTTCCAATGATGGCCCATGAGAACCTGGACTGGACCCTGAATGCCTTTTCATAGACTCTAAGATTCTAAATAACACATAAAGCAAATGGGCATATTTTCACTTAAACTCTTGGTTTAAAACTAAAAGAAATTTAATTTTCATTCATTTAATAAACATTTACTGGTTGCCTATAAAGTGCCTGGCATCAAGCTAGATCCTTTTTTTTTTTTTTTTTTTTTTAATAGATGCAGGATCTTGCTCTGTTGCCCAAGCAAAAGTACTTGGAGTCATCACAGTTCACTGCAACCTTGAACCACTGAGGCAATCCTCCTGCCTCAGCCTCCGGAGTAAAAGTTGATTCTGAGGATATAATAGTTTTAAGTTCTCCAACCATTTTTCACATCAGTCTCCAAAAGGTCTTTCTACTGCCTTTTTGCAAATAAAAAAGATCTCTCCCAGTAAAATCAATTAAGTCACTTTTTGGTCCTTAAAACTAAAAATACAAATGAAAATGACCAATAGCCAATAAAATAATTTAGGGTTATCTTTCCACTTTGCTCTAATAGGAACTGAAACAATCAACTGTACAGTCAAACATAAAACAAATAAAAGAAACTAGACAAAGGACACAGGTGTTAGACTTCATATGGATATGATATTTTAAGTACACAAATGTTATCAGAGGAATGTAATACTTTACTTACAAAATTTCAAAGATTGAGAGGGTGGGGGGCAAAAAAATTTCAAAGATTAATTTTAAACAGATAAAAGGTTTTAGTCTGAAATCAAAGAGTATACTGTCATCTGTTGTTACTGCTTTGAGTATATATCTTTCAAACATGGATTTTCTAACTGCGGAGAAATATCACAGCACTTCAGAAATATTTCTAAAGTTGTACAAGAACTCAAAAGCTAAATAGAGGAAGGAGAGAATTAGGAAAAATAGAAAACAAAATAAGAAAGCAAAAAAATTGTTAAGAACAGCTTGGAGGATATGGTTTTACTGACTATGTGAAGTAGTTATAAATCAAAATATGATATAGACTTAAGCAATTAACAAAAAATAGATTGGAAACACAGGAATACCTGCAAACAGCAAAGTATACCTGTATGTCAATATAGGTCTAGACCAGGTTTCTCAGCCTAAGCACTAATGACTGGGGCAAGATAATTCTTGGTTGATGGGGGCAGACCTGGTCTTTTCCAGATGTCATTGGCAACTCAACCAGTCTCGGAAAATGCCATAAATCATCCCTAGTTAGGAACCACTGTTCTAAATGAAGGAAATAAACTGCTCAGAGCTAAATGAAAAGTTTGCTAAGTAAAAAATATAAGAAACAATTCTGGTTTCCTTACAGAGTACCTGACATAAAACAAACACTCAATAAATATGTGCTGTAAAATAAACTTTTCCCTTTGAAACTGTTTACATTGATAATTTAATGACTTCTTCAAAACTTTGAAAGTTTTGGCCCAATCTGAGTCTAAATTTCTATTAATTACAAAGTAAGAGAGAATAAAATTTACCTAATTCTTATACGTTCAAAACAACTAACTACCTTCACCATCCTGAAGAAAACGCAGTCACTTAAACAGCAACAACAGTGTTTACGAAGTCCACATTGGATTTTCCTTGTAAATGCCTCCTCCCATCAATTTCTTTCATTCTTCAATTTTTCAACAGAAACTACTCAAATTTATTTATTCACCAAAAATGTTATGAATGTCTACTGTGTGCAAGCGCTGAGATAAGTATTCAAGAAATAAAGGAGAGAGAGAGACAAAAATATCTTCCCTCAAGGTGCTAAGAGTTGAGTAAAAAAGCCAACAAGCAAACAAATTGTTAGAAACCATATGAAAGGCATACAAAGAGGTAGCTAGGAAAACAGAAAGAGAACCTCAGACTATCTCCTCAGGAGTTTAGAGAAAGACAGAGAGAGATACTGATGGTTAAAAATCAGCATTTTTTTAAAAGTTGTTTTGTTTTGTTTAGGGAGGAGGTGAATACTAAAATTCCACGTTATAAACTTTTTTCAGACATGGATCTGTGATAAATATATTTATTACTGCAAAGTCTTGGCAAAAAAAGTTTCAAATACACTTTGATAATTATCTGGTAAATATTCTCCCAAAATCAAAGATATTGGCATCATTTTTGTTTTTTAAATGTTTAGATTTAGAAAAACACAAAAAAAGATGACATCCTATGATATTCAGCAATGTAATACTATTAAGTTTTTTAAAGAACTGGAATTAAGACATTTAAAAATTGTCTACAATTTACAATAACACACAAAATTGAATTCTTCATTACAAAGGTATCCTTTGTCAAGCATACTGACTGTACTCCCAGTACCTTGGGAGGTTGAGGTGGCAGGATCACTTGAGC
The DNA here is from genome assembly GCA_963574415.1 of Tarsius wallacei. Classification (NCBI taxonomy): domain Eukaryota; kingdom Metazoa; phylum Chordata; class Mammalia; order Primates; family Tarsiidae; genus Tarsius; species Tarsius wallacei. The sequence continues at coordinate 11,085 of CAUYQG010128974.1, forward strand.
CCAGGAGTTTGAGACCAGCCGAGGCAACACAGCGAGATCTCATCTCTACAAAAAGTCAAAAAATTAGCCTGGCATGGTGGCATGTGCCTGTAGTCCTAGCTACTCAGGAGAGTGAGGTGGAAGGATCACCTTAGTCCAGAAGGTCAAGACTCCAGTGAACTGTGATCATACCACTGCACTCCATCCTGGGCAACAGTGAGACCTTGACTCAAAAAAACTAACAAAAAAAGGGATCCTTCAAAACTTGTTTTCTACAGCCATCAACATTGTAAACTACTTTGTTGAATATTTGCAAGTAAAATTCATTTTGCTTTGGCTATGTTCTTGTTGCCAAGAACACAGGAATATATAATATATATATATATTTTTTTGAGTTGCAGTCTCACTGTCACCCAGACTGGAGTGCAGTGGCCGCTCCCGGCCACCGCAGCCTTGACCTGCTGGGCTCCGGTGATCCTTCCGCCTCAGGCTTCCAAGTAGCCGCAACTACAGGCGCGCGCTACCACACCTGGCTAATTTTTTGATTTATTGTAGAGATGAGGTCTCACCAAGTTGCCCAGGCGGGTCTCGAACCCACGGGCTCAGGCAATCCACTCACCTCAGCCTCCCAAAGGCGCGGGATTACAAGCTGAGCCACCGAGCCCGGCTTACTTTTTAATCTGATACCATACTCTTTCTTCCTGAAAAACTACGGGAGTAGAGAATGGATACAGTAACTATAAAGGAACGAGGAAAAGAGCCTGGGGGACTTTTTGTAATAATTATGCAAACTAGAAGATAATAGAGTGATAATTTCAAAGTGATGAAAGCAAAACTTGCCAACTCAGAATTCCATATTGCACA
>CAUYQG010128977.1:0-51405 GCA_963574415.1 Tarsius wallacei
CTTCCTTATGAGGGTCCTCTGGCTTTGTTCACTTTTGAGGTTGGAGTGTGGGCTGCAGGCTGTACTTTTTGCAGTTTTGAGGTTTAATTGAGGGGGAAGCTGTGATTCAGAATCTATATGCTGATTCCAGCATCCACCAACTGGTGTATGAACCCACTGGAACCTATTTCCTACTGCCTTACAATTTGTCTGTGAAGCGGAATGTAGGTTTGGTCCCTGGAACAAAAGGAGGTACAAAAGAGCAAAATAATGGAGGAAGGTGGGAGGGGATCAATAGGAAGTTAGAAGGAGAGAAGAGTGAGAGGGAAAACAAACATACATACCAACTAACAGGTGAAAAAGAGACACAAGGCTAGAGAGATTGAAAAAAACACGCAAGGAAAATTCCCTAAGGAATAATGGTAGTTACACAAAGACAGATCAATAAAATCATGCCTTTTGGTGCATTTTGCCTAACACAAACAGATAGTGTAAGTCAATAAGCAAACAAAAGTGAGCAAAACAAAGAAATAAAATCAAAAGTCAAAATAAGAAACCAGACTAGCTCTGGAATCTTTCCTGAGTGTCTGAAGTCTCTTCAGCTCTGATCTCCAGCCTTTCCCCTTGCTTTCATTGCAGACAGCTAAATTTACTCACAGCTTGGGTGCTAACCAGAGGCAAGGATGCTAACACAAGGGCTGTTTCCACCAAAGTCTAAATTTACTCGCTAAATTTACTCACAGCTTGGGCGCTAACCAGAAGCAAGGTTGCTAACACAAGGGCAGCAGCAGCCAGGGGCCTCAATATCCAGCCCTGCCTGGGACCGAGGGTCCCCGGGCCTCGGACCAGTGCAGCTGGCAGTGGGCAGGGGTGTGGGGGAAGAAAAGTAAGAGTCTTTTTGGGAACTCACGTTCAGAGAATCTCACAATTCCACCTATGCCGTCACCATCTTACCGGAACCTCCTATTTAATTTTGTTTACTATAGAGACAAGGTCTCATCAAATTCCCCAGGCTAGTCTCAAATTCCTGGGCTCAGGCCATCCTTTCACTGTTGCCTCCCAAAGTGTTGGGATTACAGGCTGAGCGACTGCATCCAGCCCAGAATCTTCTAATGTGCTTGTCTGGTATCACCATACTGTGTACAGAAAGGATCTGAATATATTGAAATGAATTTCTCCTTGTCAATGTTCCAGTTCCTTGTTGTCTACCACTGGGAAGAATGACTTTGGTGGAAACAGCCCTTGTGTTAGCATCCTTGCCTCTGGTTAGCATCATTGTGACTGGTTAGCTTATGAGGTAACTAATCTACAATGATAAAGGCTCATTTCTACATATCAGGATTCAGCTTTCTGATGAGACTAAACTGCTTGGCCTTGATACATATAAAACACCAGCTCCTAAATATATTAGGCCTGTATATATTGGGAATTTAATAAATTTTATATTCACCTTCAAATTTTCTACCATGTGAAATAATAATTCTAAGATATTGGCATTTCAGTAATAATAGTAATCAAACATCATTGAATAACATTTTACTTTCAGAAAGACCTTTTCCATCCCATTTGGTGCTTCTAAGGCTTTAACTATAGGAAATCTGTATGGATTGGGAAGAGCATTTCCCCAGTTTTTTTGCTTAAACCAAAGAGGAAAACATCTGGTCAAATTCATTTATCACAACTGTTTCTCTGTAGTATGAAAGAATTCTTGGCCATATTCTTGGCTAATTTTTTCTTGCTAGTAACTCAAAGGATATAAAAGAAGTAATAAAGTAGAAAAGCACTGAAATTCCAAAATCAGTGAAAAAACAGTTACACTTTTAACTTTGAGACTCTACGATGGAATATGGCATTTAATATGTGAGATATTTCTTTATTGAAAGAAAGCTTGAGGGTTGGAGATCTGTAAAGAGGTTATTGAAAATAAAATATTTCAAAGAAAAAAATGGAAAAATCAGTACAGCTGTATAGGGAGATTTCTGAAAAACATTTTTTATTTAAAAAGACATGAACAGGCCAGGTACAGTGGCTCAGCCTGTAATCCTAGTACTTCGGGAGACCAAGGCCAGAGGATTGACTGAGCCCAGGGATTTGAGACCAGCCTGAGCAACTAGGTGAGATCTTGTCTCTACAAGAAATCACAAAAATTAGCTGGGTGTGTGGTGTGTGTCTGTAGTTCCAGCTACTTGGAAGACTGAAGTGGAAGAATAGCATAAGCCCAGCACGTGGAGGCTGCAGTGGCCATGAGCGTGTCACTACACTCCAGCCTGGGCAACAGAGTGAGACTCCATCTCAAAATAAATAAATAAATAAATAAATAAATAAATAAATTTTAAAAAAAAGACGCACAAAAAATGCAGAAGAAACTAAAAAAAATAAGCAATAATTCAGAAGAGAAACACAAATATCTATAAATAATATCAGGAAGATTAAAGTCCAGAATACATTTAAGAGTTTGAAGACAGTTACGAAAAGCAGCCCAAGTGACTTTTTAAGCTATGTTCAGAGCAGGAGGAAGAGTCTAAAGAATGGGTTAGACTCAATATTGAAGACAAATGCTTTCCGGTTTCCAGAAGTCACGAGCAATATCCAAAACATGTTTTGCTTTTATATTTGCTATAAATGGCAAGATTTCTAAATAAATATGAAAAACCAATGAATTATATATGCAATCATAGACCAAGATATGTGAGGCAGTAATAAGAAAATAACTACAAATGGACCATTGCCTTGCTAAGCTATGGTCTGGCCATGTGTTCTTTGAGTTATGGCCAGGCCATGTTTTCCTAAGCTTTGCCCCCCTCCCCTACCTTGAGGAGGTGAATCTTCTTTCTCTTCTCTCCCTCTAATTTAATTTCTAAATAAATTATACTTTCCAGTCTAAAATAAAAAATAAAATAGCTACAAATGAATTTGAATCTCTATATGCAGATGAAGTGTCCTGTCAGGATGGCAAAGAAACTTTTCTCAGCTACAATTTTCTATTAGCAATATTCCAAAAAAACTCTACAGTTCTGCAAAGGTTTCTGGGGACTTTGAAGGTAATAATGTCCTCATTACAGAAAAATAAAAACCTATCTGTCATGAAATGTTAGAATAAATTATTATATAAAGGATTCATATTTAGAAAAAAGTATAAGATTTTACATAGGTTTTTTAGAATAAAACATTCTAAAATATTTTGTCATATTTTACTAGCTATTAGAGTGGTAAGAATAGAACATTAAGACTGGTATATAGGAATTTTAGAAAAGAATGATCTCTCATAATATCCTTACTGGTAATGTAAGTTAGATAATAGCCCAGTGATGGCTTTATTACTTTAAATGTTGGCTAGCTTTGTTTATCATGGACTCTGTGCATGTCAGGTTATAGGATATTGAGAACCTTTCTTCCTGGATTTCAGTGGCTGCTTGTATTGGTAGGATGGAGCCCATTTTTTCCTCCTCAAGGCAAGCATGCGTCCCACTGGAAGATGCAATAGTAGGGAAGGGAAGAATTGGGCTGTATTCTAGTCTTACCTTTACTTGGTAGTTGTGTGACCTTGCAAGATATACTTGTCTGTAAAACAATAATAAGATAATTGTTGTATGATGATCTTATAGGTGGCTGCGAGCTTACATAAGATTGTAGTTTTTAAAAGGCTTTATAAAGAGTATATAGGCATGCAAGAGAAGGGTATCATCTGCATCTCTGTTTCAATCTGGAATGAGAGTTTCCTTCCTGAATTCATCCTGATTAACACATAAATCAATAGCAATCGGAGATACAACTATTAGATTTTGAAAGCTTGGCAATGGCAGACTCAAGATTCAAACCTTTATTGTCCTACCCTGCCACATTATATTTCTAGGCAAAGATATTAGACCAAAACAATCAGATGAAATTTAGCAAGAATAAAAGTTTGCAGCCTAGACTTGGAAATGCTAATATATAATTACAAAATTGGAGGAAAAAGCAACCAGGTAGCAGTTCATGTGAAGAAATCTGTAATATTTAATTGACCACATGGTTAATAAGAGTATCATGGAAAATGTAATTCTTTCAATCTGAGATAATTAGATCACATTGGCCCAATCCCTGAAATGTAACAGATATGTGAAAAAAGTTACTATGCTCGGTTCAGCATCCCTTCCCCCTTAATTCAAGAGAGATGTACAATCTGTAACATAACCAATAGATGCTGGCAGTGTCAGGAAACTATGATCTACAGGAAATGTTGAAGGAACTGAGACAGGTTAACCTTAGGAATTAGACTCATGGAAAAACTTAATAGCTGTCTTCAAATATCTAAAGGACTGTCAAGTGTTATTACAGGGATTATTTTCACTGTGTGTCATTCCAGAGAGCAGAGCAGAAATCAGCGGGCAAAAGCAAAAAAGAAGGCATACTGTTGGCTCAAAGAAACAACTTTATAATAACACCTCAATCTATACAACAACCAGAAGGACTGCTTGGTGAGAAAATAAGATCTCTTTTGTTGGAGGTTAAGCCAAAGCTGGTTGCAATCTATTAGGGAACCTATACAACACATTTCAGCTTTGGGCTAGTCTCTAAGGTCCTTACCACTCTCAGACTCTATGATTTTATTAGATATCTGTCTATATTTCCAAGACTATTATATGTCCAAATGTTTATTTTCACTTCTTGTATTACATAGATATCAATAGACAGTTTGCAGTGGAAGTATATTATTTTTCTGCACACAGGACATTTTGAAGAAACCAGTCAACCCTTAAAAATTGCTGATTTACCATCTTAGAGGTTTCTTTACTCCACAGAAGTAATTTATTGCACACAATTATGATATATAATATTTCTGGCTTATTAAGCATGAAAAAGCCATGTTTCTGTACAATTATGGTTGAGTTTTCCACCTTAAAAAGCCTTAACATTCATAGTTAAGGTTACTATGGTAACCATAACTCAGTTCTTCGTGACTATAAATTACTCCTTATTCCTATACATTAACTTTGATTCTTTATGTCCGTATGATATCTAACTATTCAAAGACACATACTGTAGCCTCTCCAGAAGGATAATAAATTAAGCAAATTGAGGATCTTTCCCCCTAATGATTATGAAAAGAACTGTTTGAAGAAGATAGTCATTACAAGCAAAAATAGAAAAATAAGTATTTTGTATGATAAGGGAAGGCAAACATGGATTGCAGTAAAAAATAAAATGAGTATATATTAGCAAAATTATATTGCAGAGAAAATGTATAAGCTGTGGTACTCTGCAGATTAAGGATGAAAATAATAAGTAAAATCTATGCAATGACACCACTCTCCCTTTCTATGCCTATGGTACGCATCAACAATTAATTGTGATGTTTTTTCCTACTGTTCTCAAACAAGTCTTTAGAATCCTCCACAACACAATGTTGTAGGCAGTCACTATTAGTTGATCTCGATTCTTTTTAATTCTCACTTCTAGAAAACCTTTAATTATGAATGTAGGAAAGGCTATAGTTTCCATATACTTTTCATTGATCAGATTCTATTGTTCTTATGCCTGGGTCTAAGAGGTTGTTTGGAGAATTTACTATAGAAACAATGATTCTATTACTATTGATAGCATAGGGGAAGGAGACTATGTTTTTACTGAAAAGACTGGGGATGTGGACTCAAAAGGGTTCTAGTTGTGGCCCTGGAGCAAATAGCTTAACTTCTCTGAGCCCTCCCTTCTTTATTTGTAAAACGTACATAATAATGTCTTTCAGCGACATTTTTGCGAGGAAAACGGTTAGGACTTGTGATGGTGCATGATCTACGCAGAGCTGAGTGGTGAAGAAAAACAGGTCAAATGCCCAAGCTGAATCAATACTGGTGATTAATGGGGTCTGGACTGTTGTAGCAGAATCATCTTTATATTCAAATGTTTTTTGTCATTTACACTGTATAACCAAAAAGAACTCGGATTAAGTTCAGCTAGTAACCAAGTTTGAGTTATTGTACTATGTTTCACTTCCTAGCTAGACTGAAATTTCCTGAGGGCAGAGATAACATTTAGTTTGACTTTGTATCTGCAAAACAGTCTTGCATTTTAGTCTTAAAGACTTAAAATATTTTTCTTAAGATAACTTTAAAAACTAGTGATAAAACATATGAAGGATCACTTTAAATTAATAAATCTTAAAAGCTATGAATAAAAATAGAGATTATTTCTACTGGTTAGAAAATATCATGACACAAACTTAAAATATAGCATGATGGATATAACTTAGGTGCAAAATAATAAAATACCACTGTAGAACTAAAGGACACTGAGGGAAGAGTGGTTAAAACTCAGTTTTACAGATTAATGAACCAGTGTTATTTCTAGTGTATTATCCTGGAGTTTCCAAAGTTATTAAATACTATATTAGGCTTCCTATAGAGATGATGCATTACCCTCTAGATTACAAAAAAAAAAAATTTCCTGATATAATTACCTAACTGATCCTCAATATCATATGCATTAATATGTACCCCTTTTGGCTATAACTTCTATATTGCATAAATATGTATGCTATTTAATATTGATTAGTAATAGATTATCAATAGTCAATAGTGATAATAATAATAATAATAATAATAATGAAAATATCTAGGAAGCTACATATTACCAGATTAGAAAATGTAATTATAATAACAACAATAACAATCATCTTCTAAAATGCTGAGGAAAATTCATGTGGAATATAGGCTTATGGATGATTTAGAATTGCTAATACTTACGAAAATAAAATTTATCAGAAAGAAGAGGAACAAAAATATGATGAGAAAGACATCAATATGTGGCTGAAAAGTCTAACCATTGCATATGTTAGCAGAAATTTCCAGTTTCTCCAAAATAGGTCCTTGGACAAGGAGAGCTCTAAGGCCATGAAAGTGCATCATCTAGGACTAAACAGGGACCAACAAACGATGACAAGAATAAAATTAATCAAGAAAAGGGCAAGGTTGCATAGCTCTCAGAAAGGATTTTGATAGTGTGATGGGCCTCCTTAGAGAGGTTACTCTAATTTAGGATCAAAGGTATCACTATGGATAGTACTGTGGAGTTTTTACTATGGAGTCTATGGATATTGAGGTTTGTCCATCAGATTTTACTTAGAAAGTAAAGTACCTCCTAGGTATTTTACAACTACAGTGCTTACCAGAGTCTCTTAGGTTTCTTGCTGGGATCTAAAATTGTAACTGGCCTGATGTTCCTCCTTTGAGTCCTCTGGTCGAACTGGCCACAAGGGTCTAGTATCATAATAAATCAGCAATAAATTTACAAAGCCCATTGCTTGGGAGAATTGATTTGAGTAGTTGTCTTGCTTTTGTTAAAAATTCTGGAGTCAGGCTGGGCACAGGGGCTTACACCTATAATCTCAGCACTTTGAGGGGTTGAGGAGGGAGGATCACTTGAGGCAGGGAGTTCAAGACCAGCCTAGGCAAAACAGTGAGATCTCATCTCTACAAAACAACAACAACAACAACAACAAAATCAAAGAATTAGCTGGGGATGGTGGCATGTACCTGGGAAGCTGAGGAAGAAGGATAACCTGAGCCCAGGAGTTCAAGGCTGCAGTGAACCGTGATGGTGCCAGGGCACTCCAGCCTAGATGATAAAGTAAGACATCAACTCAAAAAAAAAAAAAAAAAAAATCCTGGAATCATTCAAGTTCTGGACATTCCTTTGTGCCTTATTATTTGTAAAGATAGAGTAAGATTGTGTAATTCGTAAAAAGAGTAGAGTTTTTAAAAATAGTAACTTTCTTTTATTTCAAAAGCATTACGTTAGCAACTCCAGAAAATGAGATTAAAAAAAAGAAGACAGAAAATCACACTGCAATTTTGCCTCCCAGAGATACAGTCTATAAGTTCCATGAGGGCAAGAACCCCAGACCCTTCTTGTTTACCGCTGTATTCATGGTGAAGAGCACGGTACTGGTCACAGCAATAACATATATGTGTTAAAATAATGTTAACACTTTGGTTATGCACTTCTAGAATTTTCCTCATATGTAAATATTCTTTAAGACATGAGAGCATAGTGTATACATTTTAAATCCTGGAAAGTAGTTAAATTGTAAACACTAATCTTGGATTGAAAACACATTTCTTCAATATTACAAGATTTTGTAGATTCATAAAGTATGAGTATTGAAAGATAACTCAAGTGATTTAGTCCAAATCTCTTATTTTAAATATAAGTGAAATTTAGTCTTAGAATAGTGAAGACCTTTGCTCAAGGTCAGGGTAAAAGTTGTTCTACAATCCAGGGCTTGCACTTTCAAGTAGAATTCTTTCTGCCATATGATTCCTAAGTTGTGTGTGGTGTCTCAAACCTGTAACTCCAGAACTTTGGAAGGCCAAGGCAGGAGGATAGCTGAAGGCTAATAGTTCAAGATCAGCCTGGGAAATACAGTGAGAACTGTCCTCTAAAAATTTTTTGTAAAAATGAGCCCGATTTGGTGGTGTGCACCTGTAGTCCCAGATACTTGGGAAGGTGAAACAGAGGATGACTTGAGCCTAGGAGTTTGAGGCTGCAGGGAGCTTTAATAATACTACTGCACTCCAGCCTGAGTGACAGAGTGAAATCTTGTCTCTAAATAAGTACATAATTAAGGAAATAATTAAAAATATGTTGTTTTAATCTACACTGTATATTATTCTAAACTTTCAAAAAGTTGAGATTGAAAATTCATGCTTCTTCAAGAGTTATGGTGACTGACTTTTGTGTATTCCCTTGAATACTTCTCATACTTTCTTATAAAAAGTTCTCATAAAACTTCTTATAAAACTTAAGTATTTGGCCAAATTCTCTGTGAAGATATTTGGTGCTGATTATTATGTCTAGGTATTCTCTAATGTCCACTTTATTTCTTTTGTTATTAAATAGACTATATTTATTTTTACATTCAACATTCAACTTTAGGAAATAGTCATATTTATAATTGTTTTTTCCATTTCTGGATGTATACATATTAATTATAATTTGACGGATACATGTTTTGAAAACCCCTGTGGTTCTTCCGTTGCCAGAAAAGCAAAGAATATCTATAATTAAAGCGAGTTGCTATCCTTAAGAGTAAACACCTTTTCACTAAACACCAGTCAGTTATTAGAAATATTTGTTTCCTTCCAAATGTTTTCATTCTTCATTAACATTATTTTTTATAATATTCATCTCATTTGGCATAATTTCAAATAGGTTTTTAATGGTTAAGGTGCATATTTAAGCTAGGCGTGGTGTCTTATGCCTGTAATCCCAGCACTTTGGGAGGCTGAGGTGAGGGGATTGCCGGAGCTAATGGGTTTGAGACGAGCCTAGACAACATGATGAGACCTTATCTCTACAATAAACCAGAAAAATTAGCTGGGCGTGGAGGCACATGCTTGTAGTTCCAGTTACTTGTAAGGCTGAAGTGAAAGATCGCCTGAGCCCAGCAGGTTGAGGCTACGGTGGCTGTGAGCGTGCCACTGCACTCCAACTTGGGAGACAGAGTAAGACTCCTACTCAAAGAAAAAAAAAAAGGATACATGTTTAAAGATTCTGAAAGTGAGTAGTCACAAGGATGTGCACATTTCCTGTGAAAATACTAATGCCTCAGGTTATTTAAATGGTTGCCTCAAAAAAAGAAACATTGAATTAAAATCATAGACATTGTATATTTTGAATAAAATTCAAATGATATGATTAAACAGAATAAGAATAAACCAAATAGTATTAATAATACAACAGTTTTTCATCTTTTCTAGCTTGCCTTCTTATCCCAGTTGTAAGTCATTTCCCAAGCTGGGGATTTCCAACCGGTTGCCTGAACATGTACCTGGTAAATCTCAGGCCACACTAGATCCCTCACCTTCCTCTTTCATTCAATTTTTCTAGACTTCCTGAACATGAAAAAAATTAATTTTAGTAGCCAATATCCATCTATCCCATCCTTTTTACCATCAGTTCTTTTTCTTTCCCTTTTATCCTATTAATCCAAGATTGTAGTTGTACAAAAAGCGAGCACTCTTTTTTGACAAAATGAAGAAAATGATGAAACTATAAAACAAACCCTGACTTTTGGTGAAGAGGCAAATAGACTGAGGAAGGGCAGGAGAGGGAGGGAGGTGGAAAGCAGGAAATGAAGGATGCACTCTACAGATGCTGTAAGTCAAAGGAGACTTTCATCTGATTGCATTTCCTTGGTTGCTATATTTCTACCTTAAAATTCTTTAATCTCTTCATGGTAAATGTTGAACAAGAGCTGAAGGGAGCGATTTCCTCTTCTGTTTTCTGTGTCCCCCATTTCCAGGCTAGGATCATGGGCTCTTCTCCAGCAGGGAACTGTTTGCAGTGGTGCTTCCTGCTCAGCATTCCCTCTAATTGCCATCCATCTGTTCCCAATAAGCCTCTAAGACATGTCTCATTTAAATATCTTCTTCCTTATTCTAAACACTTTGAACCAAATTCTGACCTCAAATATTTGCACAGCATTTCCACAGATTTCTGCATCTGTATTAGTATCATTTGCTTTTCTCTAAGGACTGTTATTGAGCACCACTCACACTGCAAGTGTGAAATATGCCATTATTAGTGCTTTTACAATATGTTAGTAAGAAAAAGTTGCATGGAGCATGAAGTTCGTTTTTTTTTTTACATATATGTTGTAATTTAACCTAAGGACATTAGTATCTACCTCTGGTCCACTTTCAAGGTAGTCATCTTGCCCAATTTTGGGGGGTAAGTAGTTGGAGGTACAGCAGTCCTAGAGTGAGTGGTCCTTCAATAATAAAAAAAAAGAAAGAAAAAAGTTAACAACATCCCTAGTCCCTAAACTGTCTTGGTTCATAAAATAAAGATCTCAATCAAAAGTCATGAATAAACAGACTCCCTTCCACATTTACGCTGCAGAAAGCAGCAGAAGAAATAGCTTCCTCCAGGTTTTGTTCAACCTTTACCACTTTAAGGTAGAAAGGCTGAAGTGGTAACTTGTTTTTTCCAGAAATAACTTACTGGATGTGAAATTCTTCCTCCAAATGACAACAACAACAACAACAACACATACTCTTATTTCAAAATATGTGTATAATACTGGCTGCTGTTTCTTCAGTGTGAAATTAATAGTGTAGGAGCCTTCAAAGCATCTCTTCAGTGTTGCTTTCCCACTTTTTAGCACGCATCTGTCTCTAGAAATCCTGGAGACTGTGTCTGTTTAACCCGTGAAGAGCCTCTGGGGAAAAAAATAAATAATACTGTTTTCATCATATCACTTTCTTGGCTCCTGTTTGTATTAAGGCTTTTTTCCTTATTTGATCACTGTCCAAAGTCATTTTTCTATTCCTCCAGACATCTATCTCGTCTACTACCTCTTGACTGTCCCTTATATGCACCTTTTATGTTCTTCCCTTTGTTCCTTTGCTCATGAAGTTTCCTTCTATCGAAGCATGTCAGACCAACAGACCAACAACTGAAGACTGAGTTCACACTTCTAGGCAATGATTTACGTTGCTTCCGCCAAGTTACTCTCTTCCTTGAATGTTTTCAGTCTTTGCCATGAACAGAGGCAAGTGTAAGTGCTATTTATCCTTTTCAGTCTTCCCATCTCTAGTCTCTCATCATATTGCACTTGTTTATGTGTGGTTGTTTTCCAGTTGTCACTTAAACCAAGTGTGTGGTCTACAGGGAAAGGGAAGATTCCCATGTTAGTCACCTCACACTCTTGTGTGTTCCCATACACAGGAAACATCCAAGAATGTTCTTGAAATTTGTTTATAGAGATACTTCTTTTATGAGAAGAATCCTGTTTATCGAGACTTTTAATTCATGTCCACCCTAGAACTTAATTATGATGATGTCTTCAGGACTCACTTATGAGATTGCCTTATAAATGAAGATGTTGTAGATAAGGTTTTTCTGTATTGCGTTAAGTAAATTCCTTGGGATGGGTTCCAAGATGATTCTTCCAATAAAAAAATTTATCCTAAAATCAATAGTATTATAGCAAGGTTACAGAAATCCACCCATCCTCCCCTCAATATTTAAAATTCACTGTGTGGATTTTTACTCTATTCCTACTTAGCTAAAGGCTGGCCAGGAAGGGAACCTTGCCAGAAACGTGGCCTCTCAAACATTCAGTCCTGCTCTACAGTGGCAAACCCCAGTAAGTAAATTTTTGGCTGATTTCCTTCTTCTGGCCTAACTTTACCTCCAACCCCACTGCCTTCTCTCTCTCATTCTCTTTTTGTCTTGAGCTATTTCCTCTCCAAGTGGTCTAAATCCCTCTTCCTGTTTCGAAACTACCTTTTCATCTGTTTTTCTCACTGTTTCAGGTATTTTAAAATATGGGAGCTATTTGATTCTACACATTAAGGTGCTGTGAGGTAATTGTCCAGACATAGACCCTTTTCACCCTGTATCTGGTGTGTTTCTGTCCCTCTCTCAGGGAGCAGACCCTGGCCAAGGCTGGGCTCTGCAGGTTGTGCATATTCCCAGTAACGAGTCATGGGAGGTAGGTAATTGAGCAGAGTTGAAAGCAATGTGATCGTCCTGTGGAATCAATATAATTGTAAACACTAGACAGGAATTTGATTAATCGACTTGTTTGCCTATGAAACTGTTTGCTGTACTGCCTCGAGGTGTGGATTCTTTCTTCACCAACTGGCCTCCATCAGTGTCTCCTGTAAATTCTAACAAATCAATGTCTTTCTCTGCGGGAGCTTTGGGTGACTTCTTTGGACTATGTAAAGAACCTAATATGCAAGCCAGCTCAGATTTGGGGTTTCTGCGTTACAAATGTATTTTTGTGTCTTTCTCTAGTGTTTCTGAAGATATTTCCTTTGTGTATTATGCTCTTTCCTTTTTTCAGTTCTCAAATGTACCTTTCTTTCTCATCTTGCTCTGCAAATGTTGGAAACATTACAAGCTCACAAGCATACAAAGCAAAGGCCAATTGGTAGCTGGCTTTTGCATGGAAAGCTGGTAGGAAGTTGACTTTCGTCTCTACTTTGTCCTGCTTTTCTGATCTTTTTGTGAACCTTTTTTATCTTCCATTTTCTGTTTCAGTCTTCAACTTTCCTCCATTCCCTCTCAGCTAAGAACAAGGATGATTTTCTTACCTTTGCTCTTTATATTTTAAGTCAAGTCCATTATATGCCTTGGTGATTTTTCTCAAATACACTGGCATCTGATTTAATTGGTTTGACATGAATTAATCTTGGGATTTACTTGTTGTTTTCTATGTAATTATTTATTTGGCTATCAAGTCTTGGTTGTCTTGGCAGTAAGTTTCTGAAGTTTCTGGTTATCGATGTAACACGTAACGACCTCATAGAGTCTATTCACAATGCAAGTAGATTATGTAAATTAATCCAGATCTACATTCTTCCATTTTCCAATCAGTTCTCAGGGTCTGACAATAGACATAGGCCAAGAAAAGTTAGGCAGTAGGGGAACAGGTGCAAATGATTTAGTATTGGTGGTATCTGTATAGATATTTTAGCATGTATTTATGAATATCCATTCTATTTTTTTAGAAAATTTAGCTTTTTATCTTGAAATTCCAGTTAAAAGAAATATGGGCATTTTGTCATCATATTTGTGAAAATCCATCTCTTTCAGTGCTACTTTAAAATTTAATCTGTATTCATTGGCTTTTCTTTTATTCTTGGCACTAAATTTGACATGAAATATCTCAATACCAGCATACTAACAGTAAATGAGTTGCTTCTTTTTTATTACCCAAACCTTCCATTTTCTTTTATTTTCAAAATCTGACTCTCCATCAATAGTGTTTCTTTCTCTTGATTCTTTTTAAGGTATATAATCACAGTTTTCACCATATACTAAAATAATACATTTTACAGCATATAAGGCTTAAAGAATACCTCTGCCCTTATCCCAATGTGTTTGAAAATAAATGCTAGTTTGGCATTTAACTATATTGGTCATTCTTTCCTCTAATTAACTTTTAAAATTGCCTGTGGATTAAGATGGAGTCACTTTGCCATTATCTACTTGGCTAGGGTCCAAGTCCTGCTATTTCTTGCTCGTTAGGAATCTGGGTCCCTGTTCTGTGTGGTTTTGGTTCCTGTAGAATTAGTTTTTCTGCTCTTTGATGCTATGGCATCAACAAGCTTAGAGAGATGTTATAAGAAAAGGCCTAAAACACACAACTGCTAGAGAGTGTTGTCATTGATGCTGCTTACTGTATCAGAGAGGATCCACTCTTTGACAATGCACAGGAGAGATGTCTGAGATCTCAACAACAGGAATAACCACACCTTCTGAGTGTATGGACCCTTTATATCATAAACCAATCATGTTTTTCCCTTTGAGCTAAATTTGTAGCCCTTCTCTGGCAAGCACACTGAGCCATATGCATTCTAACCTAACTTTAGGCTCCATCTTATTTTTTCTACACTCACTTTTTTCTTAATTTCAGTTTCTTTGATTAATTGTGTTATGTTATAGTATAGCTATTTATAATAAGACATTGCAATTTTGTTGGGAGAGAGAGGGAATATCGACAAACAAGCCAATAAAATCACGTTACCTATTACTTACACTTATAAAGGCAATCCTATAGGTATACTTTTGTTTAGATATACAGTGTCTCACTCTGTTATTCAGGCTGGAATGCACAATCACGGCTCATGGCAACTTCAACCCATTGGGCTCAAGCGATTCTCCAGCCTCAACCTCCTAAGTTGCTGGGACTACAAGCACATGCCACCATGCCAGCTAATTTTTATATTTTTTGTAGAGGTGGGGTCTTGCTATGCTGCTCAGGCTGGTCAAACTCCTGGCCTAAAGTAATCTTCTCACTTTGGCCTCCTGAAGTGCTGGGATTATAGGTGTGAGCCACCACACCTATACTTTTAAGCAGATATTGCAACTAGAGAAAAAGAAGCCACAATATAGAAAATGATGGATATTGAGGAGTCACCAAGTTTGTGTTTGTACTTTAAACTGTTAATTTTAAGAGTAATTTTATTAGATATGGAATTAGTACATTTGAAATAGAAATGTCAAATTAGTTATATAGGTACATATGTAAATGAAGGCAAGCCCCAATATTTGTATATAAATATATTTTTGTTAATCACGAAGTTCTAATTGTATGGGTAATATTAAGGTTGTCCCAATAAAATGTTATTTGTGATTTTTCAATATTTAAGTCATAGCTAGCTCTTGAATTATTTTTCAGTGATTCTTATAAATCATTCTTCACCTAGACTTATTTGAAATGTATGATTTAGAATTGTTGTATAATTTTATGTTTGCAATGTTTAAGAAACATTTACATAAGTCATTCATTCTCACACTATTTAATATCATGTAATACTCTCTAATTACTATTGCATGCTGCAGACGTTTTGAAATTCTTCCAGATATCTTCGTAGCCCTCTGTGTTGCTTCAGGGTGTGGAATATTTACAGCCATATGTGCACTATTAGGAATCTTCTGCTCCTAAATCTAAAACTTAAAATATTGGCAGCACCACAGCTAAAGCACCCTTTAGTGGAAAGGCTAGATGTAGAAATAAAATATATCTAATAGATTTCTAAAAGGAAAACTGTAAAGAGCATGCAATATTTGCACACCACATGGTTCTACATGCCAAGGGAGCTGGCCATTTCCAATGAGTTCTAGTTAATAGGATTCATTAGTGTAAGCAAATATGGCCAAGTCATTTGCTGTTTGGAAACATTCACCCTTCAATTAACTACTGATTATCACCATACAGTTGCTTTCATAATGAAAAATGTACTCTATTTGTATAGAATGCTATTCATTTATTTATTTTTACTTTTTTGACTGGGGTGGGGTCTCACTCTGACACACCCAGGCTGGAGTGCAGTGGCACTATCACACTTAACACAACCTCATAGCCTCAACCCCCTGGGCTCAGGTGCTCCTTCTACCTAAGTCTCTTGAGTAGCTGGGACTACAGGCATATGTCACCATGCCAGGTTAATTTTTTGATTTTTTTTTTTTTTTTTTTTGTGACAGTGATGAGGTCTTGCTATGTTGCTCAGGCTGATCTTGAACTCCTGGGCTCAAGTAGTCCTCCCACCTCGGCCTCCTAAATTGCTGAGATTATAGGTGTAAGCTACGGTGCCTGGCCTAGACTAAAATTTAGAAAACAGTGTTATAGACCTATAAACGGCCAGTTAACAATTTGAATTTTTAAGATGGTAATGCTTGTGACAATGACAAAATAAGTAGCACTTTGTAGCTTAAAGTGCTTTCGTGTATCATTTCATTTATTTCTCAGAATAGTATTACTTAGAAAATCTCCCATATGAGAAAACTAATAAAGAATTCACCCAAGGTCAAATAACCAGTAAATAGGGAGGCAGGGATATGAACTGAAGTCCTCTGACACCAGCTTTCATGTTGTTTCCAGTATCCTGCTCTACATCTCAATTAACTGTAATATCCAGCATTGCTCAGGAGCATCATCAACTGTTGTCAAATAAAACTTAATGGAACCTATAAATATTAATATGGTATTGTGATAATCTTTAAAAATTATAGTAATTAATATAGAACTTAATAATTTTTTAATTTTTAGATTCAAGTCAAATCCTCTTTATAGAACACATTTGTCATTCTACTGGTCTGAGTTATATGAAAGAATCCCTGCTGCTATTCACCTTGGTTCACTCCACATAAAATTACCCCTTCTAGAAGCAGCTCATCACAAGTTAATGTCTGAAATTTAGTGTATGCTTTTCTTACCTCTTATTAATAGCCACTGAAAAGTAAAAAGATCATTTGAGCGAATCAGTGACATCCAAAGGATAAAATATTGATCTCTTTTTTAAACATAAATTGCCTATGTTATTTTAAAACTACCTGAGTAAAGAACATTGTTCTATTAATTAAGATTTAGAAGGTTCAGGGCACTCAATAACTGGTCTTAACATAACCTCACTTAATAGAATAATATAAACCTTTGGTTTACTTTTTTTTTTTCAGGCCTCAACCATAGTGTCAGATTTCAGATACTGAACTGATGTTACATTTCCCAATGAAATATGGTGTCCCTCAATCCAGAGTAAACTTAGAATCATCTGGAATAATTACAATCATCCTAGTCCAAAAATGTCTGAAAAAGTGAAGGTAGAACTGGATGTTGAACACTTTTAAAACTCCTCACTTATTTCGAATCTGCAGTCAGGGGTTGAAAATCATTAAATTTCTGTGGAACTCATATTGGAATAAACTATTTTCTCTGCCACAAAAATCTCTATGTGTGGCATTTTTCTTTAATTGATAACCAAATGTATTTTATGCTGCACTTGGTTTTCTTCTCACTGGCGATTATACAAACCTCTTGTTACTCCCAGAAATGTCCCCGAAGTAAAATTTTTAAAATACACAAAATTTTTATTTTAAAATAATTATAAATTCACAGGAAGTTGTAAGAGTAGTTCAGGGAGGACCCATGTACCCTTCTCTCAATTTCTTCCAGTAGGTCTGTCTTACATAATTATAATATAATATCAAAGATAGGAATCAGACAATGGGTGGATATGATTTATGTTATTTTGTATGTACCTCATGTAACCGCCAGTATAATAAAGATATAGAACTATTCCTCCACCACAAAAAATCTTCCTCAAGTTACCTCTTTACAGCCATACCCAGCTTCCTCTCCCACACCATTCCTAATTTGTTTTCTATAGCTAGAAATTTGTCATTTCAAGAATGTTGTATAAATGAACTCACATATAAATATGTCCTTTTGAGATTTTTTTGTTTACTTATCATAATATCCTTGAGATCTATCCAAGTTGTTGTGCGTATTAATGGTTTATTTATTTATATTGCTCATTAGGATTCTAGTTTTTGGCTATTACAGAAAAAAAAATGTTGCTATGATAATGTTTCATTTTTCCAAGAGATATACCCAGGAGTGAAATTGCTGGGTTGTATGGTAAGTATATGTTTAATTATCTCAAGAAAATTGTTTTCCAACATTTGATATTCCCACCAGCAATGTGTAAGAAATCAAGTTTCTCTGTATCCTTGTTAGCATTTGGTATTTGGTCATTGTTTTGTTTTTAATTTTAGTGTGCTGAGAGGTATGTAGTGATGTCTCATCATGGTTTCAATTTGCATTTTCCTAATACCTAGTGATACTGAACATTTTTTCACTGCTTACTTGCCATCCATATATCCTCATCACTGAAATGTCTCTTCATGCTTTTTCTTTTGCCCATTTTCTAATTGGATTACTTGTCTTCACTGTTCAGATTTAAGAGATCCAAATAAGTCCTTTGTCTGTTTGAAAATATTTTCTCCCACTCTGTACCTTGTCTTCTCATTCTCTTAACAGGATCTTTCAAACAGCAAAAACTATTCCAATTTATTAATTTTTAAAAAATCTTTTATGGATTGTGCTTTGATGTCACATCTATGAACTCTTCACCAAATCCTAGACTCCAAAATTTTCTTCTGCTCTTTTTCTAAAAGTTGTATAGTTTTGCATTGTATATTTAAATGTATGGTTTATTCTTATTTAATTTTTGTAAATGGTGTGAGGTTTAGGCTGAGACATATATTTTTTGCCTGTGAGTAAAAAACAAATGGTGCTTTTCCATAGAGCACTATTTGTTAGAATGACTATCAATACTCCATTGAATTGCCTTTGCACTTCAGTAAAAGGTCAGCTCTCCATTAGGCATCTGCTGATACCACCTTGGCTGGGAGAGGAGAGGAATCTTACTGCTTTTCAAATGCCCTCCACTGGCACTTTTGGGGTTGATCTTGTTACCACTGAGCTGCATTAAAGTGCTGCCTGACTCTCCACTGGGCTTCCTCTGACATCACCCCAGCAGGAATAGAGGAGAATGCCTTGTTACCTTTGGGTGGGGGTGGAAGTCTAAGTTGGTATCCCTCCTCCTGCGGTCTTTCCTGACAGTATGAAGGGAGTCCTCTAATAATAGGGTTGAAAGTCTTAGCTGTCCACTCTGCCTTGCCTGACACCACCCTGGAGTGGGGAGGGTCTTGCAACACCTCCTAATTGCCTGGCAAGGGCCCAAGAACTGGTCTCCACACATTGCCTTTGCTTGTGGGGGTGGGGATGTAGTATTTTATGTGGTGTTTGGATGAAGTAAAGTGGTTATTGTCTGAATGTTTGCAGTCTTCCTAGGCTGCCTCTATCCTAGTCCAGTGGCAAGAAACAGCAGGCTTTCCTTAGTTTTTTTTTTTAATTAAAAAAAAAAAATTATGGTCTCTGTATCCATTAGTGTTTCTAGGCCCCTGGTTTCTGCAGGACCCATTCTGAGATGTATGAAACAAGATGAAAATCCAGATAACTCACTACTGCATGGTTTCTTGAGTTCTGAGTTCCTTGGCTTGCCTACCTTTCTCTTTCTACCTTTTAGAGTCGTCGTACATTTATTTTATATAAAATATTCAGAATTTTTAGTTGTGCCTAATGGGAAGAATAGGAAAAAGTATGGCTACTTTATCCTCCTAGAAGCAGAGGTCAAAGTGAATTTTGAATATGACACCTTATTATAATTTATATGAGCTTAACCTCCAAATTTGATGAAAATCTGTCTGAGGTTTTTGACACAGATGGTGATACACAGAAAATACATTTTTCTTGTATATGTAATAAAGATAATAATTAATTGGTTTTGGGCACTCCCAATATTCTGCTTTTAAACTCACCATACTATGCCATAAATAATATTATTATTCATTTTTTACTACGGATAGACTACGTTTAGAAAGATTAAATAATTTGCTTTTTGCTACATTGGCCCTCCTAACCTTAAAACTTGTACTGTTTAACTATAGATGTAATATTGTTTTAGCTCTGCTTCTAAAATTTCTTAGAATAACAGTAAAAAAACCATATTAGATGGCGAGTCTGTTATTTTCACACAAATTCAGGCAACATTTATTCTCTGAATTTGGGCAAGTACTTTCACTCTGGCTCTCAGTTTTCTCCATTGTAAAATGAGAGATTAATCTTGAATTCTACAATTTTTATTGGCTATAATTATATAAGTATCTAATCATCCTGAAAAAGTAGCCTTTGGAATTTCTGGATTAGGAGGAAAATTCTGTATAGTCTGTGGAGTTCAATCTACAATTGTTTAGATATCAGTGGCAAAGCCAAATGGAAATGAAATAAATAGACTTTTTTAGAACTCTCATTTTCTGTCTTTAATATTTATCACCAGATGTAGAGTTTAAAACACCCGTTTCAGGATACATAGTCTATGTGAGTCATGGAGTAGATCCCATGAGCCTTTGACAGTCAAGGCTAAAATGACAAGGTATGAAAACCATTGTCATTGGGTTTTAATGTAGAATATGCATGTGGATGCGTGTGAGGGAAATCTGTTATTCCAAGTATTTAGCAGGATTATTACATATTTTGATGCCTCATTAAATGATAAACTTCGATAGCTAATGCCCTGGTTTAAGTTCACCCAGGTAACAATTCTGTGTGTGTGTGTGTGTGTGTGTGTTGTGTTGGGGTCTCACTCTGTCACCCAGGCTGGAGTGCAGTGGCATGATTATAACTCCTGCAGCTCAACCTCCTGGGCTCAGGCAATCCTCCTGCCTCAGCCTTCCAAGTAGCTGGGACTACAGGTGTAAACCAGCATGCCTGGCTAATTTTTTAATTTTTTTGTAGACATGAGAGCTTGCTATGCTCAGGCTGGTCACGAACTCCTGGTCTCAAGCAACCCTTCTGCCTTGGCTTACCAAAGTGTTGGGTTTACAGGCATGAGCCGCCGCACCTGGTCACACCTACGTAACATCTCATAATTATTCCATTATCTTATGCCCATCATCTTCATTTTCTCTGGTTTGCATTTCAGTCTGTTTATATTATTTTATGTTCTAAACTTGCTCAAATTGTCTGAAAGGATGAACATATTGCCATGTGAAATGATAATGGATCTATACATCTGCTGAGTACTCTTGTTTTCACTGAGCAACTTCACATGCACAAGAAAAATAATGTACCATAAGTTTTATGCTTTTTTCTGTAGCTCCCCTCAGCTGTTAGCTTTCTTTAAAACTACATTATATAAATGTCTTGTAATGAACAAAGTGATTTTTAACAAGTGTTTAATGCAATTTTATAAACCATTTAAATTTTGCCTGGATGGGTAGTAGGTGGTGGCAGGGATACTAATGTGATAGCATGAATGGGCTTCCCCAGGAAGACAGCTACATCTTAGCTAGCAGGCAATAGGTATGTGTGTGTGTGTGTGTGTGTGTGTGTGTGTGTGTGTGTGTGTAGACCAATTTTTCTAAAAGTTATTTATCATGTCATATATACAATTACTTTACAAACTGTTTTTCTTAGAATATTAATTCTATTAGGTGGGTGAATTTAAAATATTTAGCAAGTTTCTTTGCTGCAAGAATTCTCAAAGCCTTAAACACACTCCTCTACATTATTAATCGTCAAGAAGAGAATTTAATATGCATCATTTCCCAGACATGTTTGTCCTCTGAACATTTTCTTCCTTCACAGTAAACATTGGTGAACGAATCATCTATAAACTGGATTTTAGATAATTATCCTACAAACAAATATAATTTAATATTCACATTTACAGTAAAGATGAATGTAAAGTGAAGTTTGTTAAAAAGATGAGGTTAGCTGGGACTTGACGGAATTTCCAGTTGTGGTTATATGCCTCCTCATTCCTTTCCCTTGTAGTCCTCCCTTCTCTTCTGCTAACTGGTCCCAGTGCTGATGTTCACCAAGACTCTGGTTCAACTCTAGGAAAGCAATTGTCAAAAGAATTAATCAAAAAGGACAAAAAGCACTTCACACAAAAATATTACAACAGCACTATTTCAAGAAATACAAAAACAGAAAACAACTTACAGTGATAGATTTGGAGACAGAAAATCTGCGATGGATGGTAAGGGCATTACAAAAGGCAAATATGTGAACAAAGTTACTACAAGAAATTGTGTGTGTGCCAATTGGGATTGGCAGTAGCTGGAAACTGCCAGGGGAGGGAGGTGGGGAGGCATATAACATCAATAAGTATACCTGTTCTCAAACTAGGCAAAGTGGGGAGCAAAGGGAGATCCAAACTTTACCTGTATGTTGATCACTTGTATACCTAATCCTAAATTGTACCCCACATCTTTAAAATTAAAAAAAAGAAATTGTATGTTCAGTAATGTCAATGGAAAAAGCTGAATCCAAAATCATTATAACTATAACTGCATAATTCATGTCTAAATTGAAAAAGATAAAAAAGATATGTGAAAAAGAGTTGGATATTTATTCTTTTTTGCATAAGTTGTTTTTGCTGCTCTAAATTGTAAGAAAAAAGTCAATAAGTTTACCTCCCTTTCTCAGGTTGGGTTTTCTGGAAGCAGATGCTTGTTTAGAGGAGTTTTGAGGGCAAGATAGGAAGGGAAGGAAGAGGAAACAGGACTGGGTAGGGGGAGACTTTGAACTCTAGTGCAGGCCAACACATCTTAGTCCAATCTAGCAGGAGTGATGAAAGGAATATTGCACTTCATAGGGTTTTTATTGCCTTAGACTAAAATGCTAGAGCCTTTCAACCTTTGCCTTGCTTATTCTGTAGCTGTGGGCTGTCTTGAGAAGTAGGATCTCAGGAGAGGTTGCTCTTTACAGCTGTGGTGGACTCTGAAGTTACTCTTTACAGCTGGGAGGTCTGCTGATTGTCTTTTCCATAGCTGGACAGCATATGCTTTCTTCAGGGGTTTCTAGCGGAGCATCTCAGAGTGTACCGCACATCCATATTACCAAATTCTGTCAAAATGCATTCAAATGATCTAAAAGAAGGCTATATTAAAAATATTTTTTTCCATCACTTTTGGAGACTTTTCTCTATAGCACACTAGATAATAATTCTGTTTGCAGCAGTTTTGGTTCAAATTGGCAAGTTCTGTAGTGTCCCAGAATGGAGATGTTCTAGACTAGACCAAGCATCCCAAATGCCAAGCAAACAGATGAAAATAAAACTTATATATAACATTAGGGCCTTAGAAGAGTTAGGCACTGTTGAAATGATAACATTCACACTTATGACATTTAGTGGAAGAATCACTGATTAGTTTGGAGGGGCAGATGGTCTCCACTCCTTTTTTCTTGCATCACTTCTCTAGGTTGCTCCCTGAGCAACTACTTCCTTTACAGAACCCAGAAGATTTTCTCTAATTCTCACTTACAAAGTTATTGTAAAAATCTATGATGAGAAAATATCAAAAATTTAAGGAATGATCAGTGGCAGTGCTGTGCTGTACTGAGTTATATTAGCAGTAGAGGCAAAAGAAAAAGATCAGTGATGCTGCTTCTATTTTTTCTTTTCTTTTCTTTCTTTTTTTTTTTTTTTTGAGTTGGAGTCTCACTCTGTCACCCAGGCTGGAAATGCACTGGCATGATCACAGCTCACTGAAGCCTCGAACTCCTGGCCTCAGGCAATCCTTCTACCTTAGCCTTTTGAGTAACTGGTACTCAGCCTTTTGAGTACAGATGCATGCCACCATTGCCAAATACTATTTTTGATTTTTTGTAGAGACAAGGCCTGTGCAGTTTCTCTTAGACACAACATAGAAAGACCTCAATTCCTAAGATGTCAAAACTTTTGGTTTTTCTTTTTTCTTTTTGTAATTATGAGGGCTCATCAATTCTGCCTTGGCAAGGTTTTTACAATAACTTTGTAAGTGTTGCCCAAGCTGGTCTTGAACCCCTGGGCTAAAGCAATCCTCCCACCTCAGCTCCCAGAGTGCTGGGATTACAGGGGTGAGACACTGCATCTGGCCTGATTCTAATTGTTACTTAAATTTTTGATATTATGTTTGTCATGGCTGTTTAGCACTACTTTTGATTTTTAAAAATATTGTGTTCAAATTTTATTTATCTTGATTACTGAGTATTTTGGCATTCCCTTACATTTTGTGTCTGAGGTGAATGTTTCCCTTGCTTCACCCTAGTCACAATCCTGATATTTAAAAAAATATATTTGTTCAAAGTTTCTCATTGTTATCTATGGGAGGGTTGGTTTAATACAAACAGCTCTATTCTCTATTGCTGGAAGTGTAATAGAGAGAGGCAGAGGCAATCGTTATGTATAAGAAAAAGCTAAAGCTTCCAAAGGGCCTGTGCAGTTTCTCTTAGACACAACATAGAAAGACCTCAATTCCTAAGATGTCAAAACTTTTGGTTTTTCTTTTTGTAATTATGAGGGCTCATCAATTCTGCCTTGGCAAATTAAATTATTTGTGACCATTTGACAGATGGCAGAGTTACATACTATCATCTAGTCCCCTAACTCCCAAGCAGGTTTTTGTTCCAGAAACTGGAAAAAAATTGTGCTATGAAGTAAGAACTGTATTAGCTAATTATGTCTGATATGTTTCCTTTTAATGTTAGCATTTGTTGTTGTGTTGAAGAGTAGAATCTTGACTATGTAAGTAATGTCACCAAACATGATAATTAAATTTTCCATAACAGAGTCATATTTAATAGTATACTCTATAACCCAAACAATATCCTGAATAGGTCCAGCTACTACATACAGCACTGATTTGCCATCTTTAACTAGACAGTAAAAGATACATTTGCAATTATAATATGAAATCTGGAATGGGAAGAAGGAAGCACACATATAACTTTTACAAAAAGCAGTAGGTGTTCACTCCTTTTTCAAGTTGCATTTATTTATTTTTTAATTTTTGAGTTGGAGTCTCTGTCACCCAGGCTGGAGTGCAGTGGCATGCTCACGGGCCACCGCAACGTTGACGTGCTGGGCTCAGGCAACACTTCCGCCTCAGCCTTCCAAGTAGCTGGAACTACAGGCATGCACTGCCACATCCGGCTAATTTTTTGATTTATCATAGAGATGAGGTCTCGCCAAATTGTCCAGGCTGGTCTTAAACTTTCGGGTGCAGGCAATCCTTTTGCCTCCGCCTCCCAAAGTGCTGAGATTAAAGGTGTGAGCCACTGCACCCAGCTGGCTAGCACTTTTAAAAATGGAAAACTGATATGTAATGAAAGCAAGTGTTATTAAGGTGTAGCATAGTCTGCGAGTTCTTTCTCTCTTTTTTGATCAAGAGCTGAACATAATTAGGCCATCTTGAAGCTTGCCTCTTCTCTCCTGCCAAGTCCAAAATGCATACACATGCCATACCAATTTGGTTGGACATGGTGGCTCATGCCTATAATCCCAGCATTTTGGGAGGCCAAGGTAGGAGGATTGCTTGAGCCCAGGAATGTGAGACAAACCTGGGCAACATAGTGAAACTTCATGTTTACAATAAATCAAAAAATTAGCCAGTCATGGTGGCTAGGTCCGGCAACGGTATGGTACGGATCCCTGCTACTCAGGAGACTGAGGCAGAAGTATTGCCTGAACCCAGGAGGCTCAGGCTGTAGTGAGCTATAATTGTGCCACTGAACTCCAGACCAGATGACAGAGTGAAACCTCAACTTGAAAACAAACACGCAGAAAAACCCAGAAAGTGTCTTGAAAAGCAATGGAATATCTTATTAAAGTTTATTGGGGTTGTGAGTGTTACACAACTCTGTGGATATACTGAAAAGTATTGAATTGTATACTTTAAATGGACAATTATGTAGTATGTGATTTATATGTCAAGAAGTTGTTACCAAAAAAAATTGTCAAGGAGGACTTTCAGATAATTAAAGACAGTAGTGACCAACTAGAAAAAAAAAGTTTATTGGGGGGAATTAAGTGGGGTATTAGACAGGCATTTCATGAGAAAACATATTAAATTTGTCTTCATGTATCTTCCCTCCGAATCCCCACCTTTGCTGCAGTCACTATTGTTTCTCCCACCTTCCTTAGAGACTGTTTGCCTCTATCATGTCAGATTTTTTCCTATGGAATTGTCAGTCTCCACTACTCTTTCCCCATTTTCTTGTTTCCTCTGTTGGCAACTAAAGGGACTTTTATTTTCTTCCTTCTTTGCTCATTACATTTTTTTCTTGTGTACAGCAAAATCATTCTAGTTACCTGATTCCTTTTTTCTGTATCTGTACTATAACCTCTAGCACCACCACTCTGAGTCAACACAATGAAGAAGTGTAGTTGACCAAATGAAAGTCTTTCCCTCACAGGCAGAGAGGAGGAGAGAAGGTGAACATTTGCCTTAATGTTTTGATATCTTGTATGCTAGTATTTACTTCTGGTGATTATAATCTTGCTTCATATAATTTGGGTCAGGTTCACATACCTAGAGTCTATTGAGATTTGTAGAGGTAATTGGACGTTTATAGTATATACACAAACATGAGCTTACAATATTTTCATGCCAAATTCATAATGTATTATTTGATATGTAAGCTTAAAATAGACCCTGAGTTTTTAGCATTCTTTTCATAATCATTGGGCATAGTTAAATCTGACACCAAAGAAGGTTGTATGACATGTGTTAATTTATTTTTTATCCTGAGATTTTCATTATGAATGATCATCATGTCAGGCTTCTGCCTTTCATAAATAAGGGCTTTAAACATTTCTAAGCAGTCCTTTGGGACTATAGTCAGGGAAGATGCAGTAAGACTATGAATATATATGATACTTGTCAAGTATATCTCTCAGAACAAGACTTGTTTCCAGTGGAACATGGTTAAAACATCCATCCCAGAAATAACCACAGAACCAGAAGAAAGACAATAATGTTCTTATTTATTGTATGAAAGTTTTAGAAGAAACTAAAATTAAAAGACTTTGAATTGGTTTTTGTTATTTGCTCTTGATGTAGGTGTTAAGCTTTATATCAGTCAGTGTGCAATCCATCTGGAGATAGGAACCACAACAGTAATTTGAACAGGAAAACTTAAATATAATTGTCAATTAGGTAGAAGATTAACAACTAAAAGTGGTAGAATAGCTCTAAGGTATTCTGAGTTAGTAGCTGCAGAAAGAAGCTACCCCTAGGACTTAGGGAAAATGGAAAAACGTTGGGACTTAAAAACAGAAGAAAGGGTCCCTCACAAACCTGAGATTTCTGATGAGCAGGTATGATTACTTCAGGAACTTGCTGCCTGATGCTGGGTTTGGGTTGAGGAGAAAAGTAAATGGGGGCTACCCACTGTGGCAGAACTATGAGAGTTGCTGCTACTGTGGGTAAGACTTTCAGGACCCCTGGCACACCAATTCATTTACCATGTCATGAAAAACAGAACACTAGGAAGAGGAGAAAACCCCTCCTTCTTCCATCTTTGTAGTCTCTCTCTAGCCCCTTCTGTTGGCAGAAACTAATGCTGATTCTGCTGGCAAAGAAGAAATGTGGTCCACTGAGCCTGGTTCCAGTATCACAAAGTAGGCCAAAGAGGCTGTATGTGGAGACAAGATAAAATAATAGCTAGTATAAACCTAGTCATCATTGTCATTAATAAAGTTCTGTCACTAAGCAGTATTATCTCATTTCTAGCACTTTTAATTTGGCACATAATAGCTGGAATGACAATAATAACAAAAGTGCAAATCAAGTTTCCTAAATTTATAATAAGTTTTATGTAATATATATGATTCAGAAAGAAAGGAGTTTTCATTAGCTTCAGTTTGTTTATGTACATAGTGAAATCAAATAATGTGAATATGGGAAAATTCTTCAAAAGTCTGTCTAGGCTTCCAGTGTATATGGGAATTCTGATTATAGTTCACCATCCAAGTTCTGCTTGAATACTTCTAACAACAGAGTTGGTTCATTAACTGATGAACCACTTTTTAAATCTAGAAAGTTCTAATATTCAAGACGTTTCTTCATGTTCCATTCCCAAATCTGTCTTTTTTTAATTGCTTGCCATTCTGTCATATGGATGTATTGAAAACGTCTGTGGTAACCATTATGACAGCTCTCCAAATATTTGAAGCCTCTGTCTTACTTTGTCTCTGTTAACCATTCCTCATATGATAAATTTTTGGTACCCCCACATCATGAGGTCATAATGTCTCTTTAAAAATATAGTTCTCAGAAATGAACTTTGTTAGACATGATAGAATCGAGACAAAGGACAGTGGATATATTTCTCTTAGGATATGGATCCTGTATTCTATAAATGATGCCTTAAGAATTGACTGACTTTTTCAACAATTGCATCAATATTTTGCTTTGGTTACCACTATCATCTTCCGAACCAAATTATTGCCTTAGGGTGATTTAAAAAATGCGAGAGTTCTCTTTTTTAAAGCATCAATGTTTATTGAATTGTATTATCTAAAAAAAAAAAACCCAACAGATCTTATACCAAGAATGATATTGTTTTAACTACTAAATTATTCCTCACTCCCCTCTAGACAATCCTCCCAACTGGGATGGCAGGAATGGTTGGGGTGGAAGACTTCTTTGCTTCTTCCAAGACTCCTTGGCTTTTAACACTTACCTTAGAACCAGGGAAAGCAGAATTTACCTCAGACTACAAAGCCAAAAGTGAAAGTTGGATATTAAGCTAAATTATTTTTTAATTACTCCTCAGAGAGGGTTCATGACATATTTATTTCCTCGAGATTACCTAATATAATATGAAACATGCCAGGACAGAATTAATTCTTTTTACAAAGCAGCATTTTGTAATAAGTGCTGCTTCCTTCATTTTGCTTGCCCCACAGTCTTGATTATAGTTGTTAGATAAGGTCCAAGAAGCCATGGAATCTTTCTCTAATGACACTTGAAAAGATTCTTTAACTCAGTATTTTTGAAGGCAAGAAAATGATTTGTTTGAAGCTAACTTACACCCAAAATATATTATATGTATAGTGTATGTATATATAATATTATATTATTATATAAGTGAATGAAATATTCGTTTTACTAGAAAAAATTCCGTGGAAGTACATACAACAATGTATGGGCTGGATAGCTTTACTTAGAATGTTCTTTCCTCAGGTGTCTTCTTGACTAATTCTTTCACCTCCTTCAAGACTTTGCTCAGATTTTACCTTAATAATGAGCACTGACTTGAACAACTATTTAATGTTGCAGACTGTCCCTTCTCCCTGTTCCCAGTCCTACCTCCACTTTCCTAGTCTATTTCTTTTTTCCAGAGCACTAAGCATTTTCTAACACCTATATCATTTATTTATTTATGTTCAACGCTTAATGTCATTCTGTTTTTCCCTTACTCTCCCACTCCCCACCCCCAATGTAAGTTCCTTGAGGACAGATATCTTTGTTTCCCTGT
Source organism: Tarsius wallacei (assembly GCA_963574415.1). Classification (NCBI taxonomy): domain Eukaryota; kingdom Metazoa; phylum Chordata; class Mammalia; order Primates; family Tarsiidae; genus Tarsius; species Tarsius wallacei. Next base: position 29,132 of record CAUYQG010128977.1, read on the forward strand.
TTTCTTTGTACAGTGATGTAATGCAATAAATATTGCTGAATTATCATTAGCTTTTGATTTCATCTCACAGACTGGTGATAATTATTGCAATTCTTTGTTCTGGGTAGGTAGAACTTTTTTCTTCTCAATTGTCCAAATTCCACAGCTTCCTTTCTGTGCATTCCATAGTATTCTAAGTCTTCCAGGCCACCCTGCTTGATGTTTTGTTATTTCAGCTCATTCTCAAGCTCTGTACACTTAGAGTGCAGCCTTTACCTGATTGAACCCAAAGCTTTGCTTTCCTTTGGCATGCTCTGTAAAATGCAGATGACTGGCTTCCTTTGCCCTGCAGCTCTTTTTAACTGAATCACTTCTATCCTCAGCCTTTTCCACTAGTCTCTTGGGAGGGTTGCACTTTATAATTGTCCTCTTTGGTAAGAAAAGTAACTTTCTGGCTGAAAGCTGCAATAAAACTTATTTCTTAGTGTGCAGTGTTGTGTGACTTCCTGTGTAATACCATTAGACATCCCTTTTGTACAAGCTAAACTCAGGAGCTTTCCTGATTAACCATCTCCTGTCTGACTTCTGACCAATACCTAACCACTTTGCATAAACCCTCTTTTCCCATTAGACACATGGCTGACAGTTCCATCCTGCAGTTTTCAAATTTGCTAATTCTTCAGGGAGCCTTTCTGGGACCATTCATGATGGATGATTACCCTTTATACAAATACACTGTGCCCCGGTTATTTTCATGTATATATACACGCACATACACACACACACACACACACACACACATATATGATATATGTATATGTATATATACATATATATGTTTATTATCTGTCTCTTCCCCTAGACTGTGATTTCCAATGTATTTGTTTTATATGCCAGGTCTGAGCATAGTGCCATAGAATAATCATTCAATGAATATGTATATCTGAGGACAAACTGACATGTTGTCAATTTATAATACTTATTCAGTATTATGAAGAGTTGTGAAATAAATTGTTGCTTATTTAGATATGGACTTGTATCTCCTAAAGAATGTGGTGATATGATACATGCCCTGGTCGTTTTACCACCTAATCTATCAACAGATGCTCTCTTCATTAGAAGCCCAAGATAAGGCCAAGACTGTTTAGTTGTAGGTATTCACAACTCTACCAGCTTATCATCATATTTACTATCTTCATTAAAATGTGGCCACCGTACCTTGATGACTGGTATTCTCACTTGTCAATGGAATATCTGTTTTAAATACATTGTCTTATATATAGAAAATAGAATCTAAGTCTACATAGATAAATATGTAAATGTGAACATATTCAATGCAAAAACTTTCTAGCACATAGAAGTACTGGAAATTTACATAAGTTCAGTAAAATCTTAAAAATATTAAGCAGTGCATCAGACAATTTTTATCACAAGGTACATATTTTATAATTTGTATTTGTACAAAGGAATAATAATGAATGCCTAGTCTCAATATGCCTTATCTCGTCTATGAATTCAGCACTGTCATTTTTTTCTGTTGTACAGATGAGAGGACTGAAGTTTAGTGGTTAAATAACTTACTCAAGGTCATACAACTAGACAACAGCAGACCTGTAAAAGAATCACTGGTTTTAACTACTTTGCCCTACTCCTCCAGAGGACTATTCAAATGATTTCTTCCTAATACCATTGCTCATGAAAGTAAGAAAATTTTGTAGCTACGATACAAAAGCAGCATTAAGTGAATTAGAAAAGAGAACTGATTTTTTTCATAATTGTCTGAAATTGTAGGTTACAGATCTCCAGATGAAGAAGGAAGTAAATTGATTTTTCCCATAATTTGAAGACAGCATCCATGTTTCTCTCTAGGCATTTGAATTGGGGTTGGATGGGTGGAGCAATGAAGAATCTTCTTTGTAGGTTTACATTCATTGCCTTCTATAACATTGTGCATCTACCACTTTGTACTCCTGTCAAGTCAAGGTTATAGAATGTCTATTCTATAGTCCAAATACCATGCAGAAAACACCCATAAATAGTCTGTTTTCATGGGACTAATTCATTTTTATAGCAGTTCCCCTGAGGCTCTAAAACAGAGAACTAACACTGAAGATGGGATTTCCAAGGTAATTATGTCTGACAGATAGCCAAAAATGTGCGACAGACATTGAAAAATTATAATAACTTGAAATCCAGAGCTAATACTCCATCAATTCCTACTGTGATTAGTTTACTTTGACACTTTTCAAAGCGCAAATCTAAGCTATTGAAGTGATTTGTGCTTCAATTTAGTTTGCGAATGCTTATTTTTCCTTAGAAAGTTTCTAATCTTTAGCGTGATTGACAGTCAGTTGATTTCCATATAAGAGAAGAGAGGAGACAATGAGATAAATTACAGTTTTATGCTTTTCTGCTTTAAGGAACAGACACTGGTAACTGAACTATGTTCTGATCTAACATTAGTTTTTGGTCAAATAATCAAATTTTAGTCAATTTTTTAAAATTTTTGGTGGCAGCCAACATGACTATAGCATCTATGAGTTACCAAAAGACCAAAGAAAATTACTTTGATTGACATCATGATTTAAATAATTTTAGAACTGTTCTGCTTCTGTATAGACAGCTTTTGGGAAAGCTATCACTTAAAGTTTAAATATTAAAGCCTTAGGCACCTGAGCATGCGTGGAGGTAGGGAGGGGGTGTGTCAGAGTCTAAACGGGGGACGCCAAAGTCAAAGCTTATATACAATAAGGGAGAAGCTGTAAAATGTTATATCAAGCCTGGAAGCCATTCAGTCCTTATCCTGCTAAAATCTGGGGCGAGATATAAAACTTCTCCAGCTGCCACATCATCTTAGGGAGGAGAAAAAAAAATCTGTACAAAGTTTTAAACATAGGGGTATCATCCCCATGAAGTTGACAGCTGCAGTAGTCATTTTTCTTAGCGGTATCATCCATGAAGGTCAGACTTAAAATGAAATAAAGAAAGGGAGTGTAATTTTTTTTCCCCAAAGGGCAGAGCTTTGCTTATGCAAACAACTTCCAACAAATTGCCAGAGTTCTGTTCTTAGAAGTAAAATTAAAAAGAATCTGTACTGAAAGAGTGGACTTGAAGCAGATACAGAGAGTTAGAGAGCTTCATTTACTCTCAGAAGCCCTGATGACAAAGAGTGGATCTTGTTGAAGCAGACAAGAATGGGATTCAGTAAAGAGGTGAGCCACAGGCAAGGAAAGCAGGTGTTAGCGTAAACTCATCATAGACCTAAGAGTTTCCCAGGTGGCTAAGGGTTTCACTGCATCCTCATGAGGAGGGATGGATTAATCAATTAATACCAGAACAATGCTGGCTTAGTTTTTGAAACATATTGCATTAACATTTACTTCCTAAGTAAACAATATCTAGTTCTTAATGCGTAGTGTTTTGTTTGCTCATTCTGAGGAAACATTTTGGGTGTCTTTATAGGGTCCAAACTCAAAGTCTGAGAGTTCCAAGATATCTGTAACAATACATGAAGGAGTCAAAGTATTGGCATATGAACAATATTTAGAAAGTTAAATTATTTATTTATTGTTTGTTTGTTTGTTTGTTTATTTTTTGAGTTGGAGTCTCACTCTGTCACCCAGACTGGAGTGCAGTGGACGCTCCCGGCCACCGCAGCCTCGACCTGCTGGGCTCCGGAGATCCTTCTGCCTCAGCCTTTCGAGTAGCTGTAACTACAGGTGCGCAATACCACACCCAGCTAATTTTTGATTTATTGTAGAGATGAGGTCTCGCCAAGTTGCCCTGGCGGGTCTCCAACTCGCCAGCTCAGGCAATCCACTCTCCTCGGCCTCCCAAAGTGCTGGGATTACAGGCTGAGCTACCGAGCCCGGCTTAAAGCCAGGGTGAAGCTGGCAGAGGGCGGAACTCCCCAGGCGGGAGGTCTCCCATCCAAGCACTACCCGGGAGCGTCCCTCTTTAGCTTCCCAGTCCGTGGCGCATCGGGCGCCCTGGCAGAAAGCTAAATTATTTTTTTAACAACACTGGGTATTGTGAAAGATAAATATTTAAACTGAATGACCCTCCAAATGGAACTCAAAGTGAACGAAACAGATAACAGGCCTAAATACTGCAGAATAGTGAATGAAGTCTATTGCTATCTTAGAATACTGTGTTGCAAGTTATACAAGTGACTACTGTGCTTTGAGATGCAATGGCAGTTAAAGTAGGAGGGGGCAGTTGCTCAGTCGAATGTAAACGAAGCTGCCAATTATTCAAGGGGGTGGTTGGACCACTAGATAACAAAACACAAGCCTCCTCTTAATATAATCAAACAGTACTCAACTGAGGTCAAAATAGGTATGTGTTTTTCTCCTTGGCATGAAGATGATTTTTAAAACAATTGTACATCGTTATGCATGTCTTCAGAGCATTTTAAAAAGAGAAAGACATTGTGTTTTGGAGCGTGGTATTTGCAGAAGCATTTGAACTGTACATTATCAGATACATAAACAGTAATGATAAAGCTAATAGAAGCAATCGTGTGCTATTTACCTGCTGAAATATCAAAGTATGAGACAAATGTAACTTGTCTCATGGTAAGTGCAGTTTCATATCTGAGCTTGTGTAAAGGCATTGCTAACTGCATTTGGACAATTAGATCAAAAGGCAATTCTTCCACTCAGCACTCAGCAATTCATCTATGGCAGATCGTGTTTTATTTACTAGAGCTGTCAGAATTCAAAAACTCAACTTCAGTAACAGTTGATGTGGCACTTTATAAGTAACATCAATTGAAAAATGAATTACTCATGAATTCTAACCAAAGTAAACATTAAAAACAGTCTCAAAATGGGGGGAAACGTCACAGGGCAAATTAATGGAATTGGATTATGCAAAAGGCAAAACTATGAGTTGGGGTGAAGGAAACTTGACTCACATGAAAATTTGTTAATTTTAGAGCTGTTCTAAGTAGCTAGAAGTAAGGCATGTTGAATGTTTTGAAGTAAATATGTGTATCTTTAATATCTGATTGGCTAATGTGACATAGTCAGGACATGGTGACATAGTTTGCTGAATAAATATTTTAAAATGCCCTTTGATTCAAAAGTGATTCAGTGCTTTGCTTTTTTATTTAAATCACTTTGGAAATAGTATTTTGCTAAGAATTGAATCTATAATGCTTGAAGGAGTTCTAAAGATTAAAGATTGAGTTTCCTAGTTGAATATTGATGAAAAGTCCTTGCTATTTTGAACTACAGTGTGCATATACATGTTTCATATTATTCAGTTATGCCTATACATATATAGTGTTGGGAGAAAAGAAACTGAGACTCAACGGAACCTGCCAATTCATAAGTTTAGAATTAGCTGATTTTATTGTTGAGCAAAGCAAATACCCTGAATGCATGCAGATAACCAAGAGGCTACAAAGTTATAGTGCATTTTCAGCTCTATTTATATTTATATGGAATTCACCCTATAGTTATACACATCATTCTACTTTTAGTAAACAGTCCACAGATATTCAATTTGCATTGGTGGTTACTTTGAGCTTGACTCTCATAGTCTGTTCTTTCATAATTCTCTATCAGGCTTACTCACAGATTTTGTTCTTTGTAATTTTTTTTATCAGTATCTCCTAAGGTTGCCTTTGACAGTGTCTTAGTACATATGATTAGTCATAGCCTTCAACATTACTTAGTGAGGTTACATTGAGTTCAACTTTCCCACAATAGGCAATTACCAATATTTCAATCACCTGCTCAAATAGTTGAGTCTTGGAGAATTATTCTTGCATCCTTCCTGGCATCCTACCCAATGCCAGCCACTAATAGGCACTCAGTAAATATATGCTGAAATGCAGGAAGGATCTCTCTCACAAATTATTTTGGTAAGGTTAAGAACTTCCTTCTGTTTCGGCTGACTTTAGGCCTTCTCCATTTTAAAAAAAATTCAGTCTCTGTAGAGATGGTCAAAAATTGCTAGTGCCAACAATATTGCAAGTTGTCATGGCAGAGTATTGGGAAAAGTTTTTAATTAGCAATAATCACGCTTCAGATAAACCTCATTGGCTATGATACTGCCACTGAGCAAAGTTAGATCTTCTCCATTTTTGTTCTCTTTAATGTAAATGTTGCAGAGCATGCAATGTAAGCTGCCTTGACATTATCTCATCCCACTTCCTAGTTCACTCAAGTGATGGCAGTCAGTGGAAGACTTACGGTTGCTTCTTGGGTGAAGAAGGAAGGTTAGAAGAAGGAGAAGGGAAACCCTTGCACTGCTGATGCCTTGTGGCCCTCTTCTCTTCCCCTTTATACTCCTGACCTTCCATATTCTCACTTCCAGGACTTTGGAGCAGCAGCTCCTACAGAGATTTATCAGGAGAAGTAGATAAATAGAAATTTCTGTGTATACTGGTGGAGTTTGCCAACTGCTGCGAGGAATTGAGTATGACAGGCCATGTCTTTGGCAACCTAAACTGTCAGGTAGTTTCTGGTGTGCTTACCAGATTCTTCGGAGATAGGGGGCTCTCCTGTCTTGGGACAGAGGACGGGATATAAAAGATAGGCAACATGTGCTCTGGGAGCTGAAGGGTAAGGGGCTGAGTATTCTCCATTGAGCATGCAGGATTTCATGTGCTTTCTTCATTATTTTTTTGTCTCACAGTAGAGCCTCTTGGGTTCAACACCTCCAGAGATTAAACTACTTGGCTGGAGCAGAGAATAGAGAAGTCTCATGATTTTTTAAATTTTATTTTAAAGATGTGGGGTACAATTCAGGGTTAGGTACATAAGTGGTCATTGTACAGGTGAAGTTTGGGCTTCCCAGAGATCTAATGATTTTTATACAGATTTGTAATCAATCTAGTTGTCTTCAGCCTTCACCTTATATACCTGATATCAGAGAAAGCTTGCCTTATTCAGGCTTTTTGTGGAATTTCAAGGTCCCAATCAATTTATCTTCTAACTATCCTCTGCCACTGTCCCCAGCATCTGCTTCTCCTTCCTACCCAGGCACTCTTGTAGAGAGGAGAAGTCAGAAACCTTAGCCAGTTTCCAATTATCCACGCATTTTCCATGTTTCTCAACTTTGTTGACTTTTCCTGTCTATTATATGTTCTCTCCTATTGTCTTTGTCTTGGTGAGTTTGCACATTTTTACTGTCATTTTAGTGGCCTTTTGGGAGGGATACGCTGTTGTATTAAATCTGTCCTGGCTAACTGGAAGTTTAAAATACATTTTTCCTCTTTTCTACTCCACCTTTATCTAGTTGACTATTGAATTTCTAGGAATAAAGCAATGACTAACACATAAAAGAGGCTCAATAAATCTTTTTTTTTTTTAAGTTGGAGTTTCACTCTGTTGCCCAGGCTAGAGTACAGTGACACACTCGCAGCTACTACAGCCTTGGCCTGCTGGGCTCAGGTGATCCTTCTGCCTCTGCCTTCTGAGTTTCTGGGAGTATAGGCCCAACCACACCTGGCTAATGTTTTGATTTACTATAGAGATGAGGTCTTGTCAAGTTTTCCAGGTTGGTCTTGAACCCGTTGGCTCAGGCAACACTTTCACCTCTGCCTCTCAAAGTGCTGGGATTATAGGCGTAAGCCACTGCACCTGACTTTTTTAAAAATTAAATTTTTACTTATTTATTCATATTCTGTAGAGACAAAAATCTCTCTATGTTGCTCAGGTTGGTCTTGAACTCCTGTGATCAAGCAATCCTCCTTCCTTAGCCTCCCAAAGTGCCGGAATTACTGGCATTAGTCAACGAGCCTGGCAAATAAATCTTTATTAAATGGAGAGTTGAAAATTTATTTTGGTGTACCTATGAATGTAATTTAACTAAAACTTACTTCAAATTATAAATTATCTGGTAATACCAGCAGGAAATTTTGAAGGAGTTTGACAAGGGTGAGCTATTACAGAACAGTAGAGTTCTGGGGATGTGAGGATATGAATAGCAAAGAGTAACACTGTGATGATCAATTCTAAAATGAATATTGAATCTGTATTATGTTAAAGTGGAACAAACATTTCATCTCTTTTCCTCAACTTTAACAAAGACAATTCACATCTTGTAGAAAATTCACAGATTTTGCTAATTCCCTGGTAGATGATTAAGCAATAATTTGAACTGTATATTATGCACTCAAGAAGATTATTGATTAAAGACAGAAAGCATTATATTTGAGAGTCTTATTTTCATAATGGTATTTCTCTTTAATTTTATCAATTTTCAGCACAATATATATATATATATATTTTTTTTTTTGAGTTGGAGTCTCACTCTGTCACCCAGACTGGAGTGCAGTGGCTGCTCCCGGCCACTGCAGCCTCGACCTGCTGGACTCCAGTGATCCTTTCGCCTCAGCCTTCCGAGTAGCTGGAATTACAGGCACGCGCTACCACGCCCGGCTGATTTTTTGATTTATTGTAGAGATAAGGTCTCGCCAAGTTGCCCAGGCGGGTCTTGAACCCGCGGACTCAGGCAATCCACTCACCTCAGCCTCCCAAAGCGCAGGATTACAGGCTGAGCCACCGAGCCCGGCTTGCACAATATTTTTATGTCATACTATTTCCATAGTTAGAAAATTACTGGGGGGGGGGGAGCTGACAGTTGAGGGAAACTGCTAGGGGAGGGAGGGACATACCTAATCAACAAGGGTAACTGCATGATCAATGTTTATATACCTAACCCTGAAATGTACCCCACATCTTTATAATAAACATTTTTAAAAAAGGAAATTACCATTGTGATTTTTTCCTTCAGTAATTAGCAATTTAAAAACTATACAAGAGAGTCTGAATATAGTCTTGCATGAAAAATAGGAAATAACACACTAAAAGTCAAAATTTCACTACTTCTTTTTGTAAAAGTACATGCAGTTTATTTTTAGGGGATGGATTTTGAAGTGACACATATAGATAATTCATCAGGGTAAAAATTTGGATATTGATAGTTTTTATATGGTGTGTATATCTTCAAAAATCTAAAATTGCATTGTTACAAAGTTAGCCAGCCACATGCTATACTCTGCCATGCAACATAGGGCCTAGCACACAGCAGAAATCACCAAAATGTGTGTGTCAGTGCTTTCAGAGGAAGTGAGAAATTGTCTCTGCAGTGAAGCAATGTTAGTAAATAAAAATAAAGCCTTAACTTTTACTTATACTTATTTTCACTTAAGGTTAAAATTATGACCTGATAAGTTGTTTGGCTCACATATGTACCTAAATCTTGAAGGATTTTTTTTCCCACCATAAATGATTAAATAGTGAATATTAAATAGTTTGTTTTGACAACTGATTTTGATGTTACACTCACCTTAATAATTATTTTGTGTAGATTCAGTTAAAACTTTTCTCTTTGTTACTCTGGAACATTAATTTGTCCTGTTACTGGACTTTGGAGAGATTTAGCTATGTATTCTCAGAGGTACTTAATAAAAATGGTAATTTAAAATTTCTTTTTAGTTATTTAACTCTTATTAAAAACCTTTTAAGTTTTGCTGGAACAGAGCCTGGTGCCAATGTATTTTACAAACTATATGAGCATGTTGAAAATCAAATAAGTTACTGCACAAAATTAATTTTGCTATATTTATGAGTACTTATGCTTAATGTATATTTGTGTGCATATGGCTCAATAATGACATCTTACAATATAACTTTTTAAAATCTGTGATTAATTTTTTCTAAGAAATGGTATGAGAACCAGGTGTTGAGGAAAATTACTCTGAAAAGTTCCCAAGTTACTATTGACAATGCAAAAAGGGCTTCATTGTTAGAACCTAATCTGCAATACCATCTTGAGTCCCAGAAAAGCAAAAAAAAAAAAAAAAAAAAAAAAAAAAAAAATATATATATATATATATAGAACAGATATATAAAAAGTAGACCTTGAATATTAGTGACTTCCTCTTAAGATGAAGAGTTATTACATTCTTTGGCAAGTGGCCCTTAGGGGCATCTCATCATTGTATAAGCCACTTATCTTTGCCCTATCTTTAAATACCTCTTACTTGGTTCTCTGCATTTCACCCTAATGTTTAAATTAGCGATGTCTGTTAAAAGAGATTTCCACATGCTCTGTCTCAGAAGGTTTGTTTGTCCAACAAATATTTATTTGGCATATACTGTTTTTTTTGATTATTGATTTAGGTGCTGGAAATACAGCAACAAACAAAACAGACAAAAATCCATGTCCTTATATTCTTGTTGTAGCCTAGCTTAGATTCTGGTAGGGGAAGATAGGTAGTAACCAGGAAAACTGAAAAACATATGTGGTATGTTAGTCTGAAAGTGAATTACTAAAGAAGAAAAAAAGTAAGAATGGAGATAGATGACTTATTGGTAGAAGTGTAACTGTTAAATTTTAGGTATGGTGACTAAGAAGGACTCTTGGAGAAGAGAAAGATATGGGAGAGTGTTGTGTGATTATTTGGAGAAAGACCATTTCAGATAGAGGGAAAGAAGTGAAAAAGTCCTGGGATAAGAGGGTGCCTGGTATTAGTAGGGGGAGTCCAGTGTGGCTGTAGAGTAGACAACCTGGACGGTAGTCAGAGAGAACATCTGAAAGATAAAGAATGTGAATGTTGGAGGCAGATAATGTGAGTTTTTGTAAGTTCGTGCTGAGAGTGAAAAAAGAAGCCATTGTAAGATTTTGAGCAAGGAAGGATGTGTTCTGATAGCTTACAATAGGATTGCATTGACTGCTAGATTGAGAATAGTATAAAGAACAAGAACAGAAACAGAGACTAGATAGGAGGCTAATACATTAATCCCGAGGGAGATTGGTGACATGAACTTGGCTGGTATCAATGGAGCTGTGGGCAGAGGTTAGGTGTTGAAGATAGAGTCAAGAGGATTTGCTAATAAATGGGGTGTTAGGTATAATAGAAATGACAAGGTGAAGAATGATTCCTAGTTTTGGCTTGAGCAACTAGAAGTTTCTATTAACTCAGACAGAAAGTCCCCTGATAGAGCAGCTTCAGTGGGATATGAAGGAGACTGATATCAAGTTTAGGTCTGGAGGAGGGACTTCAAGACAGCTGACTAGGGACATCTGACACTCTCCTCCTCCATAAAGAAGAACAAAAAAGCAAGTAGATACCCACACTTCACATAGAGCATCCAAGAGAGAACACTGGAATTCAACAGAGATGTGACTGGAAACATCTGAGGCATAGGAGAGGGAAGTGAGGCAGGCAGCTTGGCCAGGATTGGCTCCTCAGTGTGGGTAAATGAGAAAGTCCCAGTGGTCTACATTTTCACTGCAGACTCATATAACCCTAGCCACCTAGCCATGGGAGAACCCCTCAGGGGCCCAGAGAATAGCATAGGGATCTGCCTGGGAACCACGTGACAGCATTGCGCAAGAGAGGGAACTCACATCAGGTCTCACACACCAGTCAGATCCTAAGCAGCTGCATCACAGTGTCATTTTGAGAGCCCAACCCTTACTGGATTGCATCCTGCTCTGCAGCCCACATCCTCTGCATCTCCACATGCCCAGAGCCCCGCTGATACTTCCCCACCATCCGGAGGGCTGTGACCTAGAGTCATGTGACACTGGGTAGATCCAGGGGAGTATCAGGGTCACCAGCTTTCTAACATATAAAGTGTCCTGCACACTGGAAAACAAGCAGTGGAGCACACTGGGAAGGCTGCACCCCTGGACAAAGGAAGTCAAAGTGCACATTCCCTAGAGCCTGAGAACTGCCTACCTGGAAGGGCTACCACAGGCAGCAATCCCACTCTCCCCCAGAAGCAGAGTCACCTCCATGCACTTTCATGCACCCTTAGAATTGACTGGAGTGCAATGGAACAATCATGGCTCACTACAGCCTCAACCTCCTAAGTGATTCTTCTGCCTCAGCCTCCTGAGTAGCTACAGGCACATGCCAGGATGCATGGCTAATTTATAAAAATTTTTTTTCTAGAGATGAGATCTCCCTATGTTGCCCAGGTTGGTCTCGAACTCCTGAGCTCTAGCAATCCTCCCAACTCGGCGTCCCAAAGTGCTGGGATTACAGATGTGAACCAATGCGCCTGATTCGGGATTGGCTTTATTCATTGTTGCCACTGTCATTCTTCCAGGGACTGAAGTGTGATTCCCCCAAAGCCTGAGAATTACCTGCCTGCAGCTGCAGCCACTGTTAGCAACTTCAACTCTCCACACAACCCATCAACAGCAAGGCTGCTGCAGCACATTTGCAGGTGCCCTGAGAACAGACTGCCCTTGTCCACTGCCACTGCTGCTCCAGCCACATGAACACTCTATGACCTGAGGACAGGACCACCCAGGCTGGCACTTCTCCTCCTGTGCCCAAGCACACCACTGTGGATTTGGAAATTGTTCTGCCCTGTCCTCTACCACTGGCATCTGTGCATCTGAGAACAGGCCCATCCAGCCTGCCGTTATTGCCACAGAGAGTATCCACCCACACGCATCACCTGGGGGCCTGGTGACTGGCTCATCCAGCCCATTGCAGCCATTGCTAACACTGACACATGGCACCTCAGAGCCCAAGGATTGTCCTACCACTGCTATTGCCATCACTCCTGCCACACACACTACTCAAGAGACTGAGAACCTGCCTACACACAGCCCACTGCTGCCACTGCTGGTACCTGAGCAAGCCAGCTGAAGTCCCCCAAATTGGCCCATTTTGATCCACTAAAAATGACCACGTACACTGCCCTGGGGCTCAAGGACAGGTATACCCCTGCGTACTGATGCAACACAAGGGCTCGCCCAAGGACTGGCCCACCTGGAGTCCCTGTTTCCAGCAAAATCTTACCACAGCCTCTACTAACAATCACAGCCTAAGATGGTTAGAAAATTACAGAAACCACTGACAGTTTATAGCAAAGAAATCATATGGGACTACAGTACTACATACACTCAGAATTAAGCCTAAAGTATCCTACTCAATCAACACCATAGATACATCTTCAGGAAGAAGTCCCAATCCAAAAAATTGGAAGAAGTGCCTATTAAAGCACATGCACAGATATCAACATAAGAACATAAGAAACATGAAAAACAAGGAAATATGAAATACCAAAGGAACATAATAACTCTCCAGCAATGAATTCCAATGAAAAAGCTGTGATAAAATCCCAAAAAAATAATTTAAAATAATGGCATTAAAGAAGTTCTGTGAGATACAAAAGAACACAACTAAAAAATATAAAGAAAACAGAAAATCAATTCAAGATATGAATGAGAAATTGATGAGAAAGATATTATAAAAAAGAACCAAATAGAAATCCTGAAAATAAATAATTCAATAAATAAAATAAAAAAATTTGAGAGCTTCAGCAATAGACTAGGTCAAGAAGAAGAAATAATCTCAGAAGTTGAAGACAGGTCATTTGAAATAACCCAGTCAGATTTAAAACAAAAAGGAATAAAAAAAGGAACAAAGCATATATGATATAGGGAACACCATAAAGTCACTAAATATATAAATTTTGGCATTTCAGAAAATGAAGAGAAGAAAGAGGAGCAAAATCAATTTCATAAAATAATAGCTGAAAAATTGCCAAGTCTAGCAAGAGATTTAGGCATTAGATACAGGAAGTTCAGAGATCCCAAACTGAAAAAAAAAAAAAAAAAAAAAATCCAAAAAGTTCTTCTTCATGGCACATTATGGTCAAAGTGCTAAAAGTCAAAGACAAAAAAAGAACTCTAAAAACAGCCTAAGGAAAGTATCTAGTAACTTACAAGGGAAGCTCCATCAGATTAACTGTGAATTTCTTAGCAAAAGCCTTACAGGCTAGGAGAAAATAAGATGACATATTCAATGTGCTTAAAAAGCAAAACAACAAAAAACTTTCATCCAAGAATACCTTATCCAGCAAAGTTGTCCTTTCTAAATAAAGGAAAAACAGTCTTTCCTAGACAAGCTAAAACTGAAGGAATTTATCACCTCTAGACCAGCCCTACAAAAGACGCTTAAGAGAGTCTTACATCTGGAAGCAAAAGGATAACTACGATCAAGAAGACACATGAGGCTAGGCACAATAACTCACACTTGTAATCTAAGGATTTTAGGAGAACAAAGTGGAAGGATTGCTTAGCCCAGAAGTCTGAGACCAGTCTAGGTAACATAGTGAGGCCTCCATCTCTATCAAAAACAAAAATAAAACACATGAAAATGTAAAGTTCACTAGTGGAACAAGCATGCAAATGAAGACGAAAAAGGACTCAAATGATACCTCTACAGAAAACCATCCAATGGCAATAATCCACAAGAAAGATAGAAAGAAACAAAGAAATTCAAAACAACCAGAAAACAAACAGCAAAATGACAAAACTAAATCTTCACTTATCAATAATGACCTTGAATGTAAATTAACTTTTCCACTTAAAATAGTATAGACTGCCTAAATAGATTTTAAAAAATAGATTCAAGTACATGCTTCCTAAAAGAAACATGTCACCCACAAACACACCTGTAAAGACAGAGTGAAAGTAAAGAAATAGAAAAAGATATTCCATGCAAATGGAAATGAAAGTCAGGAGAAGTAGCTATACTTATATGAGATAAAACAGTTTTTAAGTCAAAAAACAGTAAAAAGAGGCAAAGAAAGTCACTGTATAATGATAAAGAGATCAATTCAGCAAAAAGATTTAATAATTCTAAATATATATGTACCCAACACTGGAGCACCCAGATACATAAAACAAATATTAGATTTAAAGAGAGAGATAGACTTCAGTACAATAATAGTGGGGGATTGTAATATGCCCCTTTCAGCATTGGACAGATTATCTAGAGAGAAAATCAACACAACTACATTGGATTTAAACTGCACTTTAGACCAAATAGACCTAACATACATCTTAGAACATTTTATACAGCAGCTGCAGAATACACATTCTTCTCATGAGTACATGAAACATTCTCCAAAACAGACTACATATTAGCCCACAAAACAAGTGTCAACAAATTTTAAAAACTCAAAAGAAACCAATAACAAGAACTTTGGAAACTGTAAAAATATATGGAAATTAAACAATATTGGTAAATGAACATCCTCTTTAATAAATGGTGCTGTGAAAACTGGATATCCATATGCAGAAGTATAAAACTGGTCCCCTATGTATCACCATATTAAAAAATTAACTCAAATGCATTAAAAACATAAGACCCGAAATTACAAAACGACTACAAGAAAACACAAGAGAACATTACAGGTCTAGGCAAAGATTCTATGGCTAAGACCTCAAAAGCACAGACAACAAAAGAAAAATAGACAAATGGCACTATGTTAAACAAAAAGCTTTTGTACAGCAAAATAAATAGTCAATAGAGTAAACAGACAACCTACAGAATAGGAGAAACTATTTGCAAAATATGCATCTGACAGGAGACCGATATCCAGAATTTACAAAGAACCCAAACAACATAACAGCAAAAAACTAATAATTCCAATAAAAATTGGGCAAAGGACATGAAAAGACATTTCTCAAAAGAAGACATACAAATGGTCAACAAGTATATGCAAAACGCTCGACATTATTAAGCATTAGGGAAATGCAAACCAAGGCCACGGTGAAATACCATGTTATTCCAGTTAGAATGGCTATTATTAAAAAGACAAGAAATGTCAGATTCTGGTGAGAATGTGGAAAAAAAGGAAGCTCTTATATGCTACTGGTAGAATGTAAATTCCTACAGCTATTATGGAAAACAGTAGAGAATTTTCAAAAAAACAAAAAACAGAACTACCATATAATCAAGCAAACTCACTTTATTCATCCAAAGGAAAGAAAACCATTACGTCAAAGGGATACCTGCACTTCTATGTTTATTACATCACTATTCACAGTAGCAAATATATGGACTCAACCTACATGTCCATCAATGGGTGAATGAGCAAAAAAATGTGGTATGTATACACAATGGAATACTACTCACTCACAGAAAATAATAAAATCATTTTGCGTGCAGCAATATGAAGGAAACTGTATTATATGAAATAATCCAGACAGAGAATGGCAAATATTGAATGTTCTCACTCATATGTGGGGCTAAAAATTTTATCTCATGGAATTAGAAAGTGGAATAAATAATAAACAGAGCCTGGGAAAAGTGTTTGTATTGTGGGGATGGGAGACTTGAAGAGAGATTGGTTAATGGGCACAAACATACAGCTAAACAGGGTGTTCTAGAGTAGAGTAGTGTGACGACAGTTAATAACAATATATTGTATATTTTAAAATAACTAGAAGGGAGAACTTGCATTGTTCCCAACACACAGAAATGATAAATATTCAAAGTAATAAATATCCTAAATGCCTTGACTTGATCATTACACGTGTGCATATAACAAAATACCCCATAAAAATGTACAAATATTATGTATCAATAATAAAATATAAAAAATTTAAAAAGAGACCTGGTTCGGTGGCTCAGCCTGTAATCCCGCGCTTGGGGAGGCCGAGGTGGGTGAATTCCCTGAGCCCGCGGGTTCGAGACCAAATGAAAAAAGTTACCCGGGCGTGGTAGCGCGCGCCTGTAGTTCCAGCGACTTGGAAGGCTGAGGCGGAAGGATCGCCGGAGCCCAGCAGATTGAGGCTGCGGTGGCCGGAGCGTGCCACTGCACTCCGGTCTGGGCGACAGAAGGAGACTCCAACTCAAAAAAAAAAAAATTTAAAAAGAGTTTAGGTTTGGCCATTTTAGGTTTGAGGTGCACATAAAACATTGACAGAAAAAGGCTGAGTGGGCCAGTTTGATGTGCAAGTGTGAAATTCAGAAGAGAGACATAAGCATATGGTTTGGGAACCATCAATATATAGATAATATTCAAAACCATGAGACTGCTGATCCCTTTAATGGAAAGTATGACAGTTCCTGCCATTATTAGGGAGTTTCATCATATCAGTTTTTAAAAGTAATGCTATTTTTAAGGTAATGCTATTTTAAGGATGTTAAAATCTTTGTGGTTTTTAGGACTCAGTACATTTCTACAGGTTTAGAAAAGCTGTAGGTCTTAAGTATTTGTTACACATAACATAGAAAAATGCTTATGCTAAAACGTTAAATAAATAGGAGTATGCTGAATTATATGCATTATATAATCAGAATTATGTAAAATATGCTTAAACAAAGGTGTGAAGGAAATATGAAATTTTTAATAATGGTTGTCTTGAGTATTGAAAACATTCATAAAATTTTTCAAATTTTCAAGCTTTTATTTTTCACATTTTTCCAAACAAATATGAATTACTTACAAAATAAAAAATTAAGTTTATCTTCCAAGGCTATGCAAAAATTTATAATTTAATTCTTGTTAACGCTTGGAGACATAACAGAGCCCTATGACTAATTGCACTACATTTATTCATTTGTGATTATATGTGGTGTGATATAAAAACGTAGAAATTAAAGACAAATAGCATTTACCAATCTCATCTGGATACCATAAAAATAAGTTTGGCTTATTGACAACTTATCAATCCCTGAGACATGATTTTCTAGAGAAACCAAAAAAGAAAACAGGCCCCATATGCAGCTTAGTCCATGAATCTCACTATATTCAGGCTGCCCATTATTTCCAAACCAAATTGATGCAATTTTCAGCTCCCTTTTCGGTCTCTGATCTCCTTCTCCAGCACACAGGCTCCCTTTGGGATTTCTTTTTAACACAAACTTTCACCATGGGGTTTTTTTTCACCTTGTTCTTCTAGACACTCTGAAGGGTTTTGATTCTTCAAGGCTTATTTCAAAGTACTTGAAAGAGGGACCTCCTGAAGTGGGGTAAAATAGATTTAACAATACCAACCTACCTCGTAAGGCTGCTGTGAGGAATAATAATATAAAGGACTACAAAGCACTTTGTAAATATAAAGTTCTATACAAATGCTTAATAATAATTACTGGGTACAGCACAATGTAGTCTTTTGTGCATTTATAGAAGTGCCAATGAGTCGGATAAGTTTCCCTCCTCCAGCCATTTTTTTGATTTCTATAATAAAAGTGTTTCATTTCAAATTGTGTACAGAACATCCTTGTGCTCCAGGCCTTGGATGCGTTCCCAAGTAAGAACTGAAACAATGTCAGGCTTGGGAAAAGAAGCAGGGCGTCCCAGGTGTAGCTCTCTTCATGTTTGAAGATGCTCTGGCACAGTAGGAAAACCAGAGATGTATAACCCTGTATTTTTTTTTCTCTGAACAGACAGATATATGTTCTGCCTATTGGCAGTATATCTGTGATGTGCAGGGCAGTGCTCTCTGCTTTCAGAGAACATCAAGATTTGCTAAAATTGTGCAGTCTCACTTCTATTTTTGATGATGCAAGGGAATCAACCTCCTGTTTTAACTTTCTATCAAATTATCACTTGCTTTAAAAGATTTACATTTCTTGTGTTTTTAAAAGTGTCTTTTATCCACACCTTTAATTCACTGGCCATTTGCAGCTTTGACTTACTGGTTTCTTTTCTTATTAGTAACCAATGCTTCCTAATATATAAGTCCTTCAGTGTCTGAAAGATACCCACAATCTCTTCAGAGATATCTACTTTTGGATATTAAAATTCTCATGAAATTATTTTTTGAATAAAATAGTTTGATATAAAAGTCTTCTTATAATTTTTTTCTGAGATGAAGTCAAACCTAAATCATCTCCATAATAATTCCTCATTGTAGTAGCTGTGAGAATGGACTTGGTTTTTCAAAGCACGAGACTCTATATGCCTGTCACATCAAGATCCCTGGAAACTGACAGAGGACAGGGGCCCTGTGGGAGGGAAGTTCTGTCTACTCTCTGGTCCAGAAAAAAGGCGAGTCTTTGGTGTATGGAGAGGGTTCAGCTGAATGTGGGGAACCCACAGTTTTCTGATCAATATAAGAAAGAGATTTATATTTGATCAGACATTCATCTTCAACAATCATTTATTCAGTTGCTACTGAGTTTGATGTACTGTGCCTGGTTCTGGGAAAGTTAATGATAAATAAGACACAGTATCTGGCCTTAAGCCAATCAAAGGCTGAGAGCTGAGTCATACATATTAACATGCAGCCTGAATAAGATGACATAAATATTATAATGAGGGTATTTCACAAAGTGAAACTGAAAAGAAGAAAATACTTTTCTTGAGGGTGTCAGAACATTTTCACAAAGGAGGCAATGTTTGATCTGGGTCTGGATAATGATTTAGCATTTTCCAAGCATTTGAGGAATTTTGGGATTAGTGACCTATGGGCAAACATGGTATAATTGGGAAATGGTAAGAAATTCAGATTGACTGGAGAATCGATTAAAAAAATGTGGTGAGAGATAAAAATGGAGAGATTGAATGGAGCCAGATTGAGAGGAGCAAAACATACTATGACAAAGAGTCTGGGACTCTCTGGTTTGCAGTGGGGAACTTAGCTAAAGTTTGTGCATGATAATATTTGTGAGTTAGAGAGATAAGTCTGATAATGTAGGAAGAACAGTCTAATTTAGGAAACCATTGAAATAGTTCTTTAGAAATTATCAGGATTTTAAAAATAACAGTGACTTTGTTTTAACAAACCTTCAAATTCTTCTTGGTAAACACATCTCAGATACTCATATCTTAGTGTAGCAGTTACTACAAGCCTATCCTCTCAGCGATGTCCTTAGGAATGCCTATGCATATCTGAGAGGCATATGGCTTCTGACTAAACAATATTTCGCATTGATAAGCCACAGTTCCCCTGGCTGAGTGGTAGATGAAACCTTTTAGTAAACTGTTAGGAACTTGGTGGGTGATGGTCAGGAATCTTCAAGAAAGAGGATTCTTTTTTGCTGTTTCAGTTCAATCTTGTTAATATCTCTTTCTTCTACATGGAGAGCAACCCTTAAATAGAGTTTACACAACAGATTTTTTTTGCACTTTTCAATTAGTCTAATCATACTACAATTTCACTTGACTACAAATATAGCAACAGCAATTATACTTTATGTCTAATTGCTAATTGCCTATAAACTAAAGATTACTTACTTTTGTACACTGTTAGCTCAGGTTTACACAGAATCATGTGTTCAATTCATAACAGTGTCCATCAGCAACATGAATCTCAATCTATATTCTTAATATATTAGATGAATTGGTTACATCCATTAGACATTCCTTTTCCCACTTATGTTACTGCTCTTGAGATATATACATGTTCACTCATCACTCTTCTCATTCAGACATTTCACTTCATTTTAAAAGTTAGCTTTATTGAAAAGGAGTTTACGTAAAGTAAAATATATATACTTCGAAGAATTTTGAAAGGTATGTGTACTTTCAAATGAGTACTATCAACTCATTCAAGACACAGAATGCCTCCACCATCCCAGAAAGATTCCTTGTGCCTCTTTGCAGTCAAACCCCTTTGCCCTCCCTTTCCTGGCAACCACTGATCTGATTTCTATCTCTAGATTAATTTTGCCCATTTCAGGACTTCATATAAAGTAATTTATATAGTATGTACACTTTTGTAGTAGGCTTCTTTTTGAGATTCAACCATATTGTTGCATTCAGCAGTGATCTGAACCTTTCACTGGAGAGTACTATTCTATCACACAAATAGGCCAAAATTTGGTTATTCATTCACCTGTTGTCACACATTTGGACTATTTCTACTTTTGTCTAGTTTAAATAAAATTGCTGTAAATATTTGTGTACAAGTTTTTTTGAGGACATATTTTTCTGTTTCTCTTAGGAAAATACTAAGGTGTGAAATTGATGGTTTTATGGTAAGTATATATTTAACTTTGTATGAAATTGCCAAATTGTTTTTCAAAGTGATTATATCATTTTACACTCTCATCAGCAATGTGTGAGAACTCTGATTTCTTCACATTTTAACTTGTTATTGTCAGCTTAAAAAATGTAGTTTTTCTAGTGGATGTGTAGAAGAATTTCATTGTGATTTCCTTGATGACTAATGTTAAATGTCTTCTCTTGCTTTCTGCTCATTCATGACTTTTCAAGCTTTTGGCTCATTTTATAAATGAACTATTTTTCTATTACTTAGTTTATAAAACATTATCCAGTATAGGAGTCTTTCATTAAATACAAGTATTATGATTTTTTTAAAATCACAGTTCTGTGCCTTGCTTTTTTATATTCTTAATAGTGTCTTTCAAATTTTGATATTGTTCAATTTATCAATTTTTCTTTTATGGTTTGTGTATTTTTGTATGTATTCTGCCTAATAAACAAGTACCTATTTAAATTTGTAAAAATTTTCTTCAATGTTTTGTTCTAAAGCTTTATAATTTTATTTATACATTTAGACATATAACCCATTTAAAATGAATTTTTGTGCATGGCATGAGGTTATTTTTATTTTTCATATGAATATTGAGTTATTCTAGGATCATTTGCTGGAAAGATTTTTTACTTTCCTTATTGAATTGACTTAGCATTCCATTGAAAATCAATTGGCAATATGTATGGTTCTATTTCAGAACTCTCTTTTCTGTTTCTTTGACTTTTATTTATTTTACCAATAACACACTATTTTGATTACTGAAATTTTATACTAAGTCTTAAGATCAGGTAGTGTAAACTCTAACTTGGTTCTTTTTCAAAATGGCTTGGTAATTTTAAATTCTTGGCATTTTCATATATATTTTAGACTTATCTTGTTCATTTCTTCAAAATTCTTTTTTTAAATTTTCATTCAGGGTTCCATTCTGTCACCCAGGCTGGAGTGCAGTGGCATGATCACAGCTCACCACAGCCTTGACTTCCTGGGCTCAGGTGATCTTCCCACCTCATCCTCCCTAGTAGCTGGAACTACCAGTGCATGTCATAATGCGAGGTTAATATTTTTTATTTTTTTAATTTTTTAAAATTTTTTAAAAATTTTTTTAAATTTTTTTGAGTTGGCGACTCACTCCGTCGCCCAGACTGGAGTGCAGTGGCCGCTCCCGGCCACCGCAGCCTCGACCCGCTGGGCTCCGGAGATCCTTCCGCCTCAGCCTTCCAAGTAGCTGGAACTACAGGCGCGCGCTACCACACCCGGCTAATTTTTTTGATTTATTGTAGAGATGAGGTTTCGCCTGCCCAGGCAGGTCTCGAACCCGCGGGCTCAGGCAATCCACTCACCTCAGCCTCCCAAGGCGCTGGATTACAGGCTGAGCCACCGAGCCCGGCTGAGGTTAATATTTTTGATGTTTTGTAGTGACGAGGTCTCACTATGTTGTCTAGGCTGGTCTCAAACTTCTAGGTCAAGTGATTCTCTCACCTTGGCCCCCTAGAGTTCTGGGATTACAGTTGTGAGCTGCTACCTCTGACCCAATTTCTTCAAAATTCTTACTGGGGTTTTTAATGGTA